>JAOUZG010050832.1:3043839-3074263 GCA_026289955.1 Argiope argentata
AGTCGGTTCGCCAGTATGAATGCTCGCTAAAGTTTGGTCGCTAATATTTTATGTAGCTGTGTCTCATAACAGGTTTTTCACCAAAATATTTTTTAACCAAACAAATTTTAACAATCATATAATTTATTTATAGTATTATTTATTATTATTTTCTTCAGATGATCTGTTCACTGTACTACTAATCTTTCTCTTTCTATCCGAGCAATGATTGTCCCGGAATTGATATTTTACTTAAATGGTGGAGGGAAAGGTCTGAAATTCTACGTTTTTATAGAATAATGAGATTCGAATTTTCGTAAATGTAAACACACTAAACAAATAAAGACACGATTGGTTTTCGAGCGATGCAAAGTTTAAAAACAGCTTAGAAAATGCCGCTCATGAAGAAGTAATGGTGACACACACACACTCTTCTTTTCCTTATTTTTCTATTCTTTTTTTCTTCACTACTTTTCTTTTTACAAACCCTTTTTGCCCTCTGTTATTCTTTTTATTCTTTATTTATTACTTTAATATGACTTTATTTTGAGCAGACATAGATTAAATATCCATACAGACTAATAATAAAAGCAACTATTTTCTTTCTTTTTTAAACATCCCGTTATCTATGAATGAAAACCAACTGACTTCGCGCATTTCTTTCTAAACAAATAATTATTTATTACTTCCTGCCATCTTACTCGGTGTGGGGGAAGGAAATGAAGATTTTTGGCGGGAAAGTAAGAAAAGTATCGTTTTAACTATTTTTCTCGCAGTTTTTTCATTTTTTCTCTCCATAAGAAACATCCTCGTGTCTTAACGAAAATATTAAAATAAAAATTAGCCGAATCGGTCGAGCCGTTCTCTAGTTTTGCGCTTAGCAACGCATTTCGAGTTCCATTTTTATTAATATAGATATATGGCAAACCATTTTCCATCTAAATTTAATCTACCCCCTATTCTGAATTAAACTTTAAAAAATGTTACTAGCGTTCTTAAAGCAAATTTATAAGTTTCACCGAGAAAAAAAGCGAATATTTCGTAGAAAAGGACCTTTAATTATATCACTTAATGACTCTCTTAACAATTCGAGAAACGTGCATTCTCTATAGCCCCTCTAAATGCACGCCAAGTTTTCCGGCCATAACTCTTTTCTGTATTATAGCTAATGTAAGGATGTAAAAGCAAACTATTGGATTATCACTGCGGCAAATTACAAAGCAGGTTTCGCATGAAATGTATTGTGGATCTTGTTATTCCGGAAAGAAGTCATCACCTTATTCTGTAAAAGGGATGTCGGAAATTTTGATGACCAATATATATTTTTTGAATATATTATATATGTTTAATATATATATTATATATGTTTTGAAAACTTATGGGTTCAAAATTGGCTTGAAAAAGCATGAAATCACTAAAGAAGATAATATTCAAGCAATTTTACTTGCTTCTGATTAAAGTGATGATAATCTGTCAAAAAAAGATAATTTGGCGGCAAAATAATAATAATAAGAAGAAGATACCTTAGGTTATTTTTGAAGTATCTTAAAAAAGAATTAGAATTGGAACTATCGTGTTTTGTATAAACAATAGAGGGAGGGGCAGGGATCGAGGAATCAAAGAATTGTGTCTTCAGTTATTTTAATCTTTCTTGGATTAAAAAAAAGGGAGAATTGCTGATTTACTATCAGGAAACATTAAAAATTTTGGGCAGCTCTATACTTGATTTTTCCGTTGGATATGAAGTAGGATATTTTTTTAAAAATTGTTTTCCACAAATAATATGCGTGAAATAAAATTGTTGAAGTACAAAACAAAACAAAACATGCAAAGTTTATAAAATCTGCAGCATTTAATGAATGAATGAAAACAGATTGGCAATAAAAAATGGCTCTGGAAGTCAGCTACAGACATATGCCGTATTATTCAAGCTTGACAAACGATTGTTTTAATAGCATTTTAGATTAATAAAAATAAGAGGAAAAATAAGGATATTTTCAATGTAGATATTTGCTCCAACTTTTATTTCAACGATGTAAAAAAGATTTACTTATTACCAAAAATGTGCTCATATGCATATTTTTGGAATAACATGAAACTTTAGCCCATAAACTAATCTTAATAATATAATACAAAACATCAGACTACCTTTCTAGAAATTCAATATGCAAAAATCAAACAGCATAACGATTTACACTAGAAAAGTAATGCATAAGATGAACTAAAGTAAAATTTTAAGGTTGAAAGCTTGCAAAATATATTTCAATTCTGAATTTATTTAGCAAACTTTTATATTTCAGCATTGAATGAAGATTTAAATATTGGTTATTTCATATATGGAATGCTTTGATAGAAATAAAATTTTGAAAACATAATATATTACTTAATCTCGTGGTTTGACAAAATTTTAAGTTATAATATTTTAAAAGATTAATAAAAATAAGTTGCAAGTTATAGGTGTTTTTAAAGTATATATTTGTCTCAAAATCCTTTTAAAATGATTTAGTTCAAAATAAAAATGAAATTTTTTTTAGAAATATAATGAGTAAACTTATTTAAAAATTTAATTAGAATTCTAAAAGTAGTATTATTTTTAAGATGCAATACTGACGATAATTGATTATAAAATTTTAACCCACATTTCGTAGAAAGGTTATTTCCGAAATAAAAAATATTTCAAACAGTGTTGTTAGTTGCTTAGTGGATTTGGTTATTACGGTATTAGAGGATGAGTTCAAACGTTATCTTCTCTATTATTGAATCGCATCTGACAAATAACAAAATTGTATGGTAATATATGACGTATTATTTAAATTTGGAAAAATAGTTTTTATAAATAATTTAACAAGTAAATGGAAATTAGATGAAAAATAATGTTTGGGTATTAATGTCAACGCTTTAAAACCGAACCAAAACGTTTAAAAACCTCATATGAAACTTTTCTTTAAAAATTTATTGACCAAGTTATATTATAAAATTTTAAATCTTTGTATAGAAAAAAAAATTGCTCCCCCCACCTCTTCAAAAAAATGAAAAACTTTTTACAAAAAAATTTAAATACGCTTCAGTAAAAATCTTAGGCTGAAAGGAAATGTAAGCTGGTTGTTCAAAAACCGCAAGGCAATTTATTGATGAAAGTAGATTATATCTTCGAACGACGTGTTTATTATATGTAGAATCAATCTAATTATGTACATTTGGATATTCAAAATATGAAAATTACTGAACAAGAGTAGCCCATTGACTAAGTGTAACTTCCCAGCATATTCTCCACTAAAGACACCACCTCGCTCCCCAAATAAAATAACGGACATTGGACAGTACCGTCAACGGCACAAATATTCATTTTTAGACAACCGCATATGAATTTTGTGCTTCACATTACAGTGAAGCACAATGGACACAGAATGCATTTTAATAAAACGATCAACAATTGAATTTCTTTGATCATAGTCGTGCTTTTATATAATCGCCTTTACATATATGCAAAAACACAGACCTACAAACATTCGACACTTTTGCGGATTGAATTAAAAATTTAAAAAGTATCTAATTAGATTACAAATTTAGATATTCGATTACAAAATTCGTTATATAATTTAAATGCCAAATTTTATATCGATTTTACTACCAGGCAGACTTCTGACCAATGGATTTCATACACAATTTGATGGAAATCCTCAAATTTGTTGCAAAAAACATGTAACCAAATTTCAATTCGCCATTTTCTTGAATTAAACTGGGGAAATTTGCCTATACATCTTCTTTGATAATATCAGTTTCACTAAACAATGGAGACAATTGAATCATGCTATTCTACAATTGTTTGATTCAAGCAGAAAAGAAGAGTCACACTGTCGCATCAGAATTAAACATTAGAGGTAAATAGCATTAAATATTAAAGCTTTTCATTAAATAAAGAAAAGACTGATTGATATTGTTTTAGCTTAAAAGAACTAAACCGCATTCGTTGATCAGTTGTTCAACCTTCACATTAAAAGTCATAATTTAGTGCTTCAACTACAGAAACAGATAATCAACTGAAAAAACAGAATTTTAGTAATACTTTCACACTGTGGTACACAATCAGTAGAGAATAAAAATCAAGAAAATTAACAATGAAAGTAACAGTAAACCCAAATTGAAAGGGAGAGGAATGAGTTAGAATTTCAGAGTAACTTTCATTTATAGATTATAGAGTAATATAAAGAAGGATAATCACTTAAGTTGTACTGAATGGAAAGTGAATTAGAAAACATGTATCAGCAAAAAATATTTATATTTTGATCTTTCAAAAGCTATACTTTCTATTCTGAATTCTATTTAAAAATAAAAATTAAAAACAACAACAATAGTACAGATTTCATAAGTTCCAATTTCCACTCTACATTAAAAAGTTTCAATAAAATACATATATAATAACTTTAAAAAATAGAATTAAATGAACTTCATATTGTAGGCATTATTGCAATTTACTTGAATTTTTGCTAAATTAAATAAAAATTGAATTATTGATAAAAAATTTTACAAAATCATATTACATTCAAATTTGTTTTCTTAGTACTCAAGATTAAAATGCATTTATAATTATCTAAGAATTAAGGTATTTATTCTATTTTTAGAAAATATCAACTTATATATTGAAATAAGATTTAAAATTGAAATAAAAAAATTAAACAGGCACAATTTAAAAATTGAAATTAAAAAAAATTGCAAGTGTAGCTGAAATTATTTACATACATGACCTTTTTTTGAGTTAGTTTTAAAGAATGAAATAATATCATTTCAATTTCCTATTGTAAATAGATCAAAACTGATGCATACACATAAAAATATTAATAACTATGCTACTACTTAAAATTTTTTAAAGGAGTTATTTGGAAATCTCAATACAGTATGAAAATCAATACTACATTAAGAGCATGTGAATACCTTTTTTTTTTTTTGGCATATCTATTCAAGAAGATCTATCACATCTGTGATGCATACAAATAACTGCAATCGCAGATGAACAGATCATCTAGTTTGCCACAGCTGCCAGTCTTCCTTAACTAATTTTCCACTTTCCAATCCAACATTTTCAAGTAGAATATTAATAAACATAAAAAAACTTCAATATTGTTTCTGTTTTCCAACATGAGATATTTAGAAAACAGAGACATAATCATTGAAAAAATGCAGATAAAATTACAATATAGCAACCTCAAAATAAATAATTCAAAAAAATGAAAATCTGGTATAGTAGCTGAATTTTTTATAAAGTCATTGTCAATCAGGTAACTGTCATACATTATATTTTGTTGAATTGGAAAGAATTTGCACAGTAAATAAATTTGTAATTAAGGATTGAAGACAAACAAAACTAAATATTGATCTTTAAACTGAATAATATTATTCAGTTTAAATAATAAATAAAGCTAAAGAGTAAAGAGTAATAAATAAAGCTAAAGAGTAAAAAGTAATAAATAAAGCTAAAGAGTAATGAAAAGTACATAAATGCTGTTAAATTAAATGTAAACATAATATCCCAACTTAACAACAAGAGAAATTTTCTAAATAAAATTTTTATAAAATGACCTGATAATAATGCATTTCACTTGATGAAGTAAAAGGAAATGCATTGTAAAATTTGTCATAAATTAAACAGCTTGAAATAAAATGGAAAACAATTTGTTAAATCACTTTTTATTTATCACAATGTTATGGAAGAATAAGAATTCATTAAAAAGTAAGACATAATTACTGTTTAAATTAACCTCAAAGAAAAAGAGATTCATATAAGTGAGTTATTGATTTGACTGATTCTAAAATCTTTTTTATGAACCAGTGTAAAATAAATAGGAGTGAACTACATGTTTTCTATTATGCATATTGTGAATTTACAGCAAGATCCTTTAAACCCATATGATTGAATAATTATTAAAGAAAACTTTGCAGCATTAGTTTGGTTATTAAATATCATACTAACCATGTAAAATTATACAAAAAAAATTATAAAATTACTTACAAATCTTTCTCTTATTTACCATAGATACGTGAAAACTAGGTTTAAATAATCATTAACATACATTTAATGTCAGTTTTCCTTCCAGAGAAACATTTCAAATTTTAATAAGAAAATTTTCAAAATTTATATTTTTATTTTTATTATAAGACAAATAACTATATATGTTATAAACAACCTTTAAATAACTTTTAAATTCAGTTTTTATTTAAAATTAAAGAAACACTGTTTTTAAATAAATCTAAATTAATGTTATGATTAAATAAAAAATATCTGTAGGGTTATACTGCATAATATATAAAAAATATTATTTTATTTACAAATTATTGATTAAACTATATATATAAATTATGTATTTGTATATTAACTGCTTACTGCTGATAAATATAGTCATGATTTTAAAATGAAAGAATTTATGATCAATTATCTTTAAATGTGGTTAATACACTACTGAAAACTAAAGTTTTATTCACATATATGATTTTTCTGTAGTTTACTTCATATTGAAATTGATAGCTATTTAATAAATGAAAGAAAATGATATATAGAATAATTTGAGTATCATTGCAAAATTATTTTGGGAATATTTATACAAAATTCGATATAAAAATTTTCATGACAGTCGATGCCACTTGCACCAATGATTATCCAACACTTCTGAAATATAGAGGAGAAAATACATGTCCAGATTACTCAGTTGATTTTAAAATGTAAAATGCATCATAAAAAATTAATTTACACATAAAAATATTTTTGTACATCACTTTGCTTAATCTTCACAAGAAAGAATCACACAAACAGTTGATTAATCTTTCATTGCTTTTTGAATCCTTATTTCACTCACAATATGTAAAAAACTGTTTCGTTAATTCAACAAAATATAAACATAGTTAATTGTTTACAAATGAAATTAATCAAAAAAGTTAATTAAATAGAATAAGGAATTTAAAGCAAAAGAAAAAAAATGTCAGATTTTTTTTTCTATACTCATCGATTATCCTGAATTTATAATTATTGTAAGCCCTTAATGACACTCAGCAGAAAGATTACAGTGTAATTTAAATAGGAACCAGAATATACTACAATCAGAGCCAAGATTGCGATACGACTCACAAATGTAAATAAAAGTTATAAGCTTAAAAATCGCCACACTCATGTCAACCTTTTAGGAGTCCAATCACAGCAATTTTCACATCAGCTTAATGATGCTCTTGTAAGCTGCGCTGTGATTGTACTCATTTTAGGTTACCCTGGTCGGAGCGATCTCTAATTGGGTGTTATTTGGTTACGTCAGCCTTTCAGTAGTCCAATCACACTGAAGTTCACATTACTTACTCTTTTGTAAACTGCGCTGTGATTGTACTCATTTGAGGTTACCCTTGTCGGTGCGATCTCTATAAAGTGTCTTTTTCTCATAAGCCGGTTGACAGCAAATTTTCCTAACCGTTGCCAAAACAATGAAAAAAAATGTGATTAATTGATTTTATGCAACAATGAAATTTGATTTCTATTGCATTAATGTCATTAAAAAAATATTTCAAAACATTTGTCGAAATCATGGAAGAGTCGTAAAATTGTACGTCAATTAAATCGATATCATTAAAAAGATCATTATTTTTTTACGTATTAAAATAGCGTTACAATGATTTTTCTAGAATAATAATTTTAGAATATATCACACTAAAAAATAGCCAAAATTTTGAATAATTTTATTTAATTGAAATTTAATTTAACTTACGGAAGCTGATAACGGTTTCTTTCTTGTTTCAAAGAGCATATATGCCAAATTTCAATATAATCGGACAAAAATATAAATTTGTATGGGGACAAATCCCAGGTAACACATCCTGTTGCATAATATTGCGCGATATTATATGATATTAAACAATATTCTACAATATTAAACAGTATTGCGAATACTGATAAATATTGTACAATATTTGAGTGCCGTTAGGGGTAGCAATAATATTTATATATATATTAATTGCAATAAAATATTATGTCCAAAATTAATAATAAATAAAACTGTTGAGATTGTGAATTTGGTGCCGCTACATTTGATTTTTTTATAGAATATGTTATGACATAAAATACCAGTATTATTTTTACTTTTTATTTCTAATAGTGCTTTTGCATGCCAATTTTCCTTTATAATAAAATAGAATGTATCGTTATGCAGAGATTGGTCTCATCTTATATTTATTTTCAGATAATTAGCAAAATTTGAATTCTTTTACACAGCTGTAAAAAACAACGATACTTGTTTTTAATGTTTTGGTGGTTTCTCATTCCCTTGACAAGCAGAGCTAGATCAGGTCCATGAACTTACTCACCCTGATAAAGTCCAGGGGATCTACTTTTATTGTAGATTAACTGTTGGTGACTAGCAATAAAACGATGATAAATAGAGCGAGCATGAAACTTTTTATTCCAAATACGGATTTTTAAATCATTGTCGCAAACCTTCTGATACGATTGTAGATAAAATTCTTACCAGGGGAGGGCACGGGGTTGAAATCTGAGTTCGGGATGAGATTTAATATAATGATAGTATACCTTTAGAATTCTAATTTCTAAAAATACTAACCACTTAAGCGGTTTGCTCGTACTCCGTACGTGCATCGATTTATTGAATTTTGATATTTGTAAACCAAAAATAAATCATTTATAACAATTATAATCCAATATTAAAAGGACTTCGAATACGTAGATAAGCCAAGTATTGCAAGGATTTCCATTTGAATCAAAATAAGAAAATATTCCTAAAATAGAAGGTGTCATCTTATTAGATTGTAAGGAAAATAAACCAGTTAAGGGGTTAAAAAGCAATGGCTAGTCAATTTTGAGAAAATGGTCCTCAAACTTTTGGTAAAGCTTATGTACTGAAAACGTGACTCCAAACCCAGCTAATCCCAATGACGTGGTTTTCTACGTAATTGCCTCGTGCTGTGACCCTCGGCAGGGATATCTAGGATTAGAACCTGGCAGGGAATTTTTTTTAAATAATTCCTATTCATTTGAAAATTTACAAATGCCTTTGATTATATATATATATATATATATATATATATATATAAATATATATATATATATATATATATATATATATCCAAAAATAAATATTTATTATCAAAATACATACTAATAAAATTACAATTTTAAAAGAAAAAATTAGGATTACAGATACATTTAAAAAATAAAATTATTTAAATTAAATTAACGATTTACACTAGTTTTAATTAATATGCTACTTATTTTTATGCAAGGATAAATGTTTATAATTTTAATACTTCAATTGCAATTTAATATGTAAAAAAAATAGTAATAGTATTTGCGTCTTATGATGTTCACGCCCTTTTTTTACATTCCAAAGAAATATATTCTTTTTCTTCTTCAGGTTCACACTCATGTGACAAAGCATTATCTTTAATATTTTCAAAAAGTTCTGCGACGTATCTTTCAATGGCATGTATAAGTTCATCATCACACACAATAACTTTTTCAGAGAGCATGTCAAGATTATTTTGATAAATTTCTCCACCCAACAAAATTGCTTCGCTAGAAATCGGAGTTGAAGATTATAATGCAACAAGATTATTTTTAGCTAACAATCCTTTCTAATAAACAACTGCATCTTTTAATCTCAATTTTGGCTCCACTGTATAATGATTCTAAAGGGGTTTGATTTTCAGTCTCCGGTATATTTGGCGTATCCGTATTCACAGACATTTGAACTTCGAAATTTTTCTATATTATTTTTAATTAGTAAAAGGATGATATAGACAAATTCTTTAATTTCTCTGTTTTTCTTCGAATTTAAATGATTGTTAAAATTTGAACCATTTGCCTATGCATTCAGTAGGCTAACACCTGCTTTCGACTATTTCTTTTGTAGACGTTTGCTTACATATTTAGCAAATATCGGCTACTCCCTTCAATTTTTGAAATAAATACAGCTTCGTTGAATTATAATTGATAATTTATTATTATTAAAATCCAAGAATTTGAAACTTTTTTTTTTTTTGAAATGATGCAAGCAAGTTAAATTATCTAGAGCCATCAATGTTTAGTTTTTAATTATTTTTTTCTTTAAACATGAAATTATACTTTAAGTATTAAAAGAATAAGCATTTACCTCGCATAAAAATACGTAGTATATTAATTAAAACTATTCTCAAATTTTTAATCAAATTTAATCTTTTAAAAAAATTGTATTTCTATTTATAATTTTTTAAATTTTTGTTACTTTTATTATTATGTACTTTGATAATAAATATGTATTTTTGATTAAAAAATTTTAAAAATTAATTAAACGTAAAGAATTAATAAAAAAGAAAAAAAAACCCAATCAGGTTCGAATCCTGACTAGCCGCATTGGAGATGATTACCTACACAACCACACAATTCGGATTATCTGGACTGAAGTCAAGTTAACCTTATATAAGCTTTACCAAAAGTTTGAGGATCCTTTTCTCGATACTGATTAACTATTGCGTTTTAATATTTGCATGAATGAGCATTCTAAATTCATATTCTCTATTACTATGCTAAATTTCATGCCGAACTCAGATTTCAACCCAGTGCTCTCCCCTTGTTAGTCAAACAAGTGAAATCCTTTTCGTGCTTTAGTTTGGTGCGTGCGTGTGTGGTGGAAGGCGCCTGTTAAATCTATCGTGGTCACAACATCCTCCATATCGAGAATAATATCACTGGGGTACTGGGTCAGAGGTGATCGTTCTCTGCTCCAGACCTAAATTACGATCTGTGAATGCATGAATGAAGTCCGCCACGTAGAAAGGGTTGTAAAGCGGAACAAGCGAACAAAACATCAACTTCAACACAATCCCTGTAAAAATGCTTTCGTCGGCGATTCCTACGCTCCGAGAGAAGGAATTAAAAAAAAATCCTGACCCGGACAAATTTTTCTAAAATATCCCTGTCATTCCCTTGCCTTTGCCGACACGTTTAGGAAATCCCTATTAAAAATTAGTTGCAAGCAAGTATGGTATTTATCAATTTTCTCAATATTGCAGAATATTGTTTGATATCATATAATATTGAACATTATTGTTTAGCAGACTGTGTTACCGGGAAAATATCACAGAATTTATTCAAAGAGATTAAATTTTCATTAGTTTTTCCTATGTACCTCGAGTTCAAAATAATTTTAGATACAAGTATCGAAGTTCAATGAAGCCATGTCTAAATAATTTCAATAGCCATGGTTATAATTTGCATTTACCACCTTTCCATTGTAGAATTTGTACTCAAAGAGGTATTCCAAATGTATATTATTGGGCACAAGTGTGTCCTTTTCAACTACCCCAATTTTTGACAAATATTCCAGTAAAAATAATTTGACTTGCCCGTGCACAGAAGTCCCTTTTGGCTGTTTCCAAAATTCTAAAATAAGACAAAATCCTTCTGATGAGGCCCCTGGCCCAGTGCAGCCACAATTGCAAGTGCCCAGACACATCTCAACCCAAGTCTAGTTAACTTGAACAATGTTTATAACCCACACACTAATGTAAATATTGTTATTTGACTAAGGAACCAATCTTTTAATTATATCGGCAGATATTGTGAAAAACTCAACTTGACAAGAAAAAATGTAAACCCAATTAGAACCAAACAAAATCATTGAACATTCTAATTAACTCACTTTTGTGACTTTTATTTAAAATTGGCCAAATAAATACTAAAATTAAATTATATATTATAGTCAGTCCTTTACCATATATAATCTTAGGACTTCCAGATTGTAGTTAATATAAATTAGTCATCGATTGGGATAAAAATAAAATATTTAAAAATGGAAATTATTACAAGCTTACATACTTCTAATAATTATATAGGAAAGAAAGGAAGGAAAGAAGGTGTATCCTCCGTTTGTTAGCTTTTGCCGATTTAAACAGATCAAGGATCATGAATATCACAAAAAATAATTATACATCTTTATATTTAGTTGAAAATAACACTGGTCCCAATAAGGGTAAGGTACCGAATATCTAGGAACATTTTTCCACTTCTGATTGTAAACAAACTGTCAACCTATGTTATCACTTGTGTCAGAATATTCTTATGTGTTTGTAAAAAATAAATATGATGTTAGTAAGATAAGAATGGAACCCCTTAGAATAAATTTAACATCTGATTTACTAGTTTCACAAAGGGCTTATCGAGCCTAAGCTACTGATTAAATTGAAATAAATAAGCAAATTAAAGATTTTTTAGCTGAAGGTTTAGCAAAAGAATTTATTAGTAACTATTCCTCATCAGTAACATTAGCAAATAAAAGAGATGAAAATAGAAAAAGTTGACTTTGTGGTGATTATCGTAAAATTAATTCTTTTTGTAAATCTGAGGCAGAGCCTTCACCTAGAATAGATACTGTATTAGATAAATTAAGTACTGCTAAAGTTTTTTCAACTTTGGTTCTTGGATCTGGATATTGGCACATACCCTTGCATGAATAACATAAATTGGCATTTGAAACTACTAAAGGTTGTTTGAATTTCAAGTACTTTCTTTTGGCTTTAAAAATGCACCTATGATATCCAATAGAACTATTTATAGAAATTTAAATAAACATACATTTTCAAATTCTGCATGTCATTATTTTGATGACATGGTAGTTTTCTCTAACTCATTAGACTAACAATATGATGATTAAAAAAATTTCAAATGTGTCAAAAAAACATAAAATTAAGATTTTATAAATATGTATTTGATCAAGATAAAATTAATTTCTTAGAGTATGAAGTCGAAAAAAGATGCTTTTTCTTCTGATAATCATAATATTGAAAGCATTAAAGATTTACAACCTCCAAAAAATGTTAAACAACTTCAAGGTTTTCTTGGCTCTGTAAATGTTTATAATAAATTTATTGATTCTTATCCTAAAACTAGAAAACCCTTAAATGATCTTCTTCAAAAAAGAGACCCCATGGTAATGGACAGAAGATTGCCAAAATGCTTCTGAAATATTAAAAAATAAATTGATAACTAAACCAGTGTTATAACTATAAAATACTGCTTTATGTTTTTTGTGATGCATCTCACAAAAAACTGTTGGAGCTGTTCTAAAATAGCTTGACTGTTTTGATGAATTACATCCTGAATTGTATTATTCAAGAGCTATATGCCATATGTAAAAAAATAATTGTACAACTGAACTGCAATGTTTAGCAGAAATAGATGCTCTTGATAAATTTTTTTACCATTTACATGGGAAAAAATTCATAATTCATACTGATCATGCAACTCTTATTTGGTTAAAAATGTTAAAAATTTAAGGGGAAGATTATTTCATTGGCTTTCAAAACTAAGCATGTTTGGTTAAGAAGTTAAATATTAAAAAACAACAGCTAATATTGAAGCTGATATGCTACCAAGGCAGCCTACTGCTCAATATCTCTAACATTTTATGCATTTCCTGGAATTGGATGAAATAAAACACTTTCAAAATTTAGACAATTTGAATAATACTTAAAAAGAAATATTGATGATGTACACATAGTTAAAAATAAAAATGTGTGTAAAATAGTTATACCTTTTTCTCTTAGAAGAAAAAAATTTCAAAATGCTCATTAGCAATTTGGTCATCCTGGCACTCAAAAAATAATAAATTTAATTACTCCTCAATATTATTGATCTTATACTACTCACAATATTGCTCTTTTTGTTAAATATTGTGAAGTTTGTTAATTAAATTAAAAGAAAAAAGATTTCGCTTTTTGCAGGCTGTACCCCCCCATATGTAGTCCTTTTGAATGTCTTTCTGTTGACACTGTTGGTGGATTTAATAATTATAATTCAACGAAAATTTCTTCATATAGTAACTGTGCCTGTTACTAGATATATTTAGGCTTTTCCTTCAAAAATGAAAATTCTGAAACTTATATTAATATATAAATTCAAATTTTCCAAATTCAGGTTCCTTTCAAATTATTGAGTGATAGAAATGGGGCTAAATTGAAACATTTCCTCAGAAATTACAGTGTCAAGCACCTATTAACATCTTCACATCATCCATAAACTAATGGAAAACGTGAAAGAGTTAACCAGTAAGTAGTAAATAAATTAAAGTGTAAATTCAATTCTTTTTCCAAATAAAATTCCTTGGATTATTAGGCGTTCCTATTAATTCAAGGTTTCTTCGAAGCAGAAGATTATCATATACTAAAAATAAAATCACAACCACAATTCTTTGAAATAGTAATTTAAGTCTTTCCTTTTTCGTATTTATATTAACCTCTGTGATATTAACTTCATTTGTCACATCACACAGAGAAAAGATCCAGAGGTCTCACTTCGGAGTTCCAAACGATTGCAGCGCCACATCTATCGATGCCTTGGTATAGGAACTAAACGAAAGTCGCGAATTTTCTAAACAAAACGGAAAATCACCGTCATTTGGAGCGTGTAGCTTGTTGAAGCTGAAATCTTGGATTCCTTTTAGATTCTTTTTTTGTTGCATTTGAAATTATTATTTTGGTTTGATTTATGCATTTTCTCTTTTTTTTATACGTTCAGATTTTTCTTCCTTGTATATTTTTAAAATGGATGCGAACGCCGGACTTAGTGTGACTCAGGATAAATCGTTGAGAAAATTCAGAAGTTGTTGTAGAAGTCAGAATGAAACACCTGGATTGATATTATTCACGTTTCCTTCGAATGAGAGCCGGTATGCTTAATAATTGCTTTAAAATTAAAGTAAACTTGAATGAATCAAAATTATGTTATTTAGAGAATGTGAAATTTCCGTTTATGTTGTTGAATATTTTCAATGTCATATTTTGTAAATTTCACCATATAATATTTCTTTTCATATTTCTTTGATTCTTAAAATTTTTTTCTTAATATATTTTTGTAGATTTAATGTTTTAAATATGATGTGATGGCAGCATGGTTCGTATCTTTTATTGTAAATTCGCTAAGGTAATAGAGTTTTGAATTTGAATGTTTATTATTTTCTCTGGCTTGTATCAATCTTGTAATAGATAATAATATTTTCTAGATATAATAAAAGATTTTCAGCATTAAAATGGGATGTACCAAAAGAGAATTTGTAGTATGTCTTGAGGAATGCTAAAAAGCATGACAGAAGTTTTTCTGATTCTTGTTTCACTAGTACTTTAATGCATAGATTAACAAAATTATTGAAGATTTGCCTTCAACATTTGATGACATTTTTAAACTCAAATTTCACATTTGCCTGAGGCCTACTGTCCATCACCTATAATTGCTAACTTTACACATTCATGTTCTACAAATCTGGTATCTTCTATAGCAACATCATTTAACACAAGTGAGCATTTGCAAGTCAATCTAAAAACAGAGAAACTTAAAAGTTTATCAAATCTTTTGAAACTAATACAAAGATTATATGAAGAGTGTTCATCTTCTAGTTTCTTGGGTCAGTTGAAAGCAAAATTTTTCAACAAACCACATTTATACGAGTTTCTAACATCTCAACTATAAAAGCAGAATAGAACTGGCAAAGAGAGACATTGGTCAGTATTTACAAGCAAAAGGAATGATTTTGAGAAAAAGCTGTCATATGTTACTCAAGTTCTAATTTTTGTGACACATGAAATTGTGAAAAACTGGCAGCAGGTTAAAAAAATTATTATTATTTAGTATCTTTTATTTCAAAATGCACATAAGTGTCTTACTCTAATAGAAATAATGCATTCATAAAGGAATAATGTTAAATCAAACTGCATCAACTTATAAATGCTACAATTAACAAAGAATAAATTTATTTAAATTTTAGGTATTAGGTTATTTTTTCTCTTCCCCTTCTGTGGATTTTCTTTTGGAAACACTAGTTCAGCAAGCAATTGAAACATTAGAGATCTGGATTGGAAGTAGTTTTTATTATAATCGATCAAGGTTGGGAATTACTAGTCTTTTTATTAATCTTGTTTCTTTAATTTATTTATGACCTGACTACTATTTTAACTTTTTACCAATATATATTGCTATATGAAGAATAACATGTTAGTACACTTTTATAGCCTCTTGTATTTGTGTTCACTGCTGTGTTAAAATTATATTTTACTTGTAAATTCCAGGTCGAAATAATAGAAGACTGTTTTAAGATTTGAAAGTGACTATCAATGCACCCTCTTTTTGGCATAACTATAGAAAATATTTTCTATGTATGATCCTCTGTATATCTTGAAATCAATGCAAAACAACTTAAAGAACCTTGGGATATATTTTGTTGACACTTTAGCTGGAATTACTAAGTCTTGAACATGCTATGGTTCTTGGAAACATATAGAAAAATTATGATTTGGATTTAAAAAGTGTAAGTAAAATTATAATTGTATAATCTCTTTATAAATCAATAAAATAGGTTATATTGTGGATATCTACTTTTTAAAGAAACTGTGTTGTCCCCTCTTTTTTTAGCATTTTTTTTCCTGTAGGAAGCTTACAAAAAACATATTGAAGTATGTGGATAATATAATATTTTTCTCATGCAATTAATTCTAGTATGTCTGTTCTAAAATTGTCATTCTATGTCATCTACATAAGAATTTACAGATGAAACTACCACACCTATTATATTGTGTAAAAATTTCCAAAATGTCTGTTCAAATATTCACTTTTTATTCAGTTTTATTTGCAAAGAATGAATATTAATTTATATGCTTAGAGGATAGTAAATTCAAAGTCACCTTTTAGATTAATTTCTACTTTGATTCACATTCACTAGTAAATTCAACTTTTATTTAATTGCTGGCTTATTCATAATATTGTATTGTAGCTTATTAGAATTTACATGTTGCAGCTAATAATTTAGAGAGAAAAAGAAAAGAAATAGCAGGGTTCCTTTGGAAGATTGACAAATTGTTTGATTCTGTTAAGTCAATGACATTTTATCATGAAAAGTAATAATTATGTGCATTAACGATGGACAGTTTCCATATTTCATTCTAGAAAGAAATGATAGAGTTCATAGCAACATGGCATTTCAGATTTTAAAAAAGTTTGTTGTATCTCATAAAATTAGATCTTAACTTTAAATGCTTTTATTGGAATTTCAGAATATTTACTCACTAAAGACAAATTTATCCTTACCAATCCATTTAATCAAGATGCTGTAGAGAGTACATTTTCTTCTGTTAGACAGCATGGAGGCTTCTGAGACAATCCAAATGTTTACAAATTCAGACATACCATTCACAAAGTAATAATTACTAATTTTTTAAAACTATGAGGATGATAATGGATTTTAATCGATTTTACCTCTTAAAACAAAAAGAATTTTTTTAAGTTAATAAATGAAAATTCTGTGGACCTGGATGAAGGAAAGAAACAATATGGCATGTATAAATCAAACATAAGTACTCTAAATATAGTGGGAGAAAATGTTTTATTATATATATCAGATTTTTTAGCAAATTTTTGTATCTTCTCATGATCATATTGATAATAATTGAAAATAACTGGTAAAAGATGATAAAAATTTAGATAATCATACTTTTTTTGTATTTTGAAAAATATGACTTGTATATATCAGGATTAAAATGGCCAACTCAATATTTGTTACAATATTTTTCTAAATTACATGAATGTTTTTCTGGTAATTTTAGCCTTTTCTCCTAAAGAGATGGCATAAGTCAGAAATTCAAAACTGTTTTAATAAGTTTTAAACCATTCAAACTTATAAAAACTATTTTTAAGTTACTTTAGAGTTTTTTTTAATAATCACACTGAACAGATAAAGCACAAAGTTTTTATATTTCTTTTTTTATAGAGATGATGATTAAGCATAATATTTAAAAAATGAATGAGAATTGACAATCTACTATTCTCGAAAAAAATTAAAAATGGTTTTGCTTGTATATATATATATATATATATTTTAAATCTTGTGAAAAGCATTGTTATTGTATAAGAACTTTCTTATATTAGATTTTAAATTTATGAAAGTGATTGCTCCTTATTATCAATTGAAATTTCTTTTTTAAATGAACTTATGATATATTTATAAATATTTTTTGGCATGTAATATATAGATTGTTTTCAATTATTTTTATCTTCAATAAAATGAAGAAACATTATTTGGGTTGTTTGTTATATATTACATGATCATTCTGTAATTCTAAATATATGCATTTAATTTTGTTAGAATTTGTAAAAAAAAATTCTAAAATTAACTTTCACGTAAAATAACTCGGGTAAAATGAAATTAGAGTAGCCAAACCTGATATATGAGAGTGATTAAAGTTAGTATAAATACAGTAAAATGGATTAGAAGTGGTTCAAACTGGAATAAAATATTTTAAAATTCATAAACTTCAGTTTAAAATCTGCTTATATACATTATAATAAAATGGAAAGTAAAAATTAACTATCAATAATAGAACTTAATATAATATGCAATTCATCAAAGTATAAAATTTCAAATATGTTCTTTAAGTTGTCAAAAGTAAGTATTAACCTAATACATGAACTTTAAAAAATCATTTCCGGTGAAATAGATTTTTTTTAGTAATTTCATGGGGTTTCATAGAAAATAGTAAATATAATTTAATTGATCTGAAATATGGTTTGTGTCAATTAAAGCAGTATTTGTTGATTTTTTTTGCATTTTACATCTTCGTGCTTAACTTTTGGAAGTGAGTGTATATTGTTAAAGGTAGCTCCACCATACTAGCAATAAAATAAGAAGGTCTGATTAAATTTATAAAACTTTTAGAAATACTAAAAATTATATTTATTTATCACGCTTCCAATTTCATATGAATTCACTACTACAAATGAATATGAATTTCATATGAATATCACTACTACATAACAAACAGGGATGACATTTTTTTTTTTTTTTTTTGCTTTTATTTAAGAAGGGAAATAATAAATGAAAAAAATAAATTGTAACATCTTTATGCTTCGTATATTAAAAAACCTATCGATTGTTCCAGTTAAATTTCGCCCTCTCTTCTTTCTATCCTGCTATTTATCATTTTAGTTTTGATCATGGTGAGGTTCCAAAGGCCAAGTGCATAGCACCCCCCCCCCCCAAGATGGCCGACCTTGACTAAAATCTATGGTCATGTGACTTTGCACTTTGGATTAGTTGAACCCATGGTGCCATCTATAACAATACAATAAATCTAATTTGAAATCTGGACGTGTTCGGTAATGACCACTAATCAAATCGCTACATACATGATTCAAGAGTATGCAAAAACAAAAATAATATGTTTTAAAAAAAAAAAGAATATTTCGAATTTGAAAAAGAGATTCAGATGATGCCTTGATTTGAATAATTTTGAAAAATATTTTTGCTTTATGGAAAAAATGTGCTTTAATGAATATTGCAAAATATTGAGTATATGAAAGAAATTATATTTTATATTTATTAATTTCAAGACAAGTGAACTAAATGAAATACACTCCCTTCCAAAAGTTAAGCACGGAGAGAAAAATGCTAATTTCCGGAAGCCAAGCAGAATTGAAGAGGATACAATTCGCTGCAGAGGTAGATGGAAGTATGCAAATATGTTAGGTTACAGTCAATTGCACTTTCATATGAAGAAATATACAAAAAGCACTCTTATAAGAAGACAGCTTTATGAAGAGTTACAGAAATTGATTATAAGTGCTGATAGAAGGTGTTTAAAACTTTCGTACAACGTGTTTTCAAGACATACATGTTTCTATGACTTCCAGAAGACGAATGGGAGATTCTGAGTGCTGGCTTGCTGTGAAGTGCATTGAAGCAGAACAGTCGATCACAGAGGCTGCTCTTTTCTTCGGCTTTCCTCATTCGGTAATTTCACGTTTATGGAAGCAATTCCAAATCACACACACAGTTGTCCGTAGGTTCGTAGACGGTCGCCCAAGATTTACAACCCCAGCGGCAGATCGATATGTTGCTATTGTAGCCAAGCGAAATCGATATATTGCTATTGTAGCAGAGCGACCTCCACACGTGTGACATCTATGGTTACATCGTCCATTGGTAAGGCGATATTTGCTGTTACAGTACGCCGAAGATTACATATGAGTGGATTGTGCGCCCGGGTACCTCGAGTTCGTGTCCCTCTATCCGTCCACTCAAGAGGGGCACGATAAAAGTGGTGCCTTGAAAATGTCAATTGGGCTGTTTCTGAATAGGGCAATGACATGTTTACTGATAAGTCAAGATTTTCTCTGCGGCCAGGTGACAAGCGTATAAAGCCGCTGTTACACGACCTGTAGTCTACACAGATGTGGTCGTAAAACTGCCATCCTCCCCTTCGTGACAGCACCCCCGTCTGCCTACCCTGTCACACGACCCGCCGTCTGAAGAAAACGCCTTCCCTTCTCGCATCGTTTCCAGAGCTCTCGGTCGGAGTTCGATATTTCTTAAGAGGGTAACTTTGAATAAAAATGAACGAAATGCTTGCTTCGGATAGTGACCAGGAAAAGGCTTGTGCTGCTGCAGCTTATGTGCTTTTAAGTGGCGAATACTTGGGGGGAAAAACGAAGAAGTGCAAAAGACGTTGGGGATGACTTCACTAGATAAAAATTCTTCCTTCTTCCCTTTGAAAAAAGCACCTCGAAAATCAGGAGAAGGGGCCAAAGCTACTCGAAACTCCTTTGCTGATTACTTTACAAAGAGTAGGAAATGACCTTGGCAGCTAAGTATTGTTAATAAAAAAATCAGTTTGGAAAATAAGAAAGTAATTAAAAAAAACTGTGTAACCGAATCTTATATCACAACTAGCATTCCCGTACCCGGCATTGCTCGGGTAATGGAATTAGCATGAGCTAACAGTGTTTGGTATACCTAGTCACGAAAATCCCCTATAATAATTACTTATTACCTGTAATTTTTTCTAATTTTGGGAGGGTCCCGAGGTCCCTGGACTCCTTATATATATATATGCCCTTGTCCGTAACTGTCCTTAATGATCCTTTTAAAGAAGGAATGCACAACGTTTTCAGGATGAGAGACCAAAATATGAAAAATGATTATATCAAGGGCCTAAGCAGCATGTGAATGTTAAAACATGTTTAAAACATGAAAACACAGGGTTTTTTGTAACAATACGCATGAATTATAATTCATTACTTTACTAATTTTATTCAGGCTCATATTGTGCAATAAATAAATAAATGAATGAATGAAATACAAACATTATAGATATGACTGAAATAATTTATCACAAAAAAAAAAGGATTTCTGCTAAAAAGGTGGCAAACTTGAAATAGAATAACAGAGGAAAACCATTTGGTAATTATACAGAGAACACAATTTAAATTTTGAGAAAAAAATTAATAATCAAAATTAGCAAATATTAATGAGATGACTGGGACTGAATATTTGAAGTTATTGATTTTATATTGGGCTTAAGATTAGTTGTGGCAATATGTAGAACAAAATAAGAAATAGAATCGCAGAAGGAAACCGATTTTTCATTATTTATATATATATACAATATAATTTATATATTTTGTACTCAATATTATTAATATTTTAAATTAATATTTTAAATTATCTAATTATCTTATTTTATTATTAATATTTTAAACTATCTAAAACATGAAAATTTTAATGACCCTTCCCTGAAGGAGTTAAATTACAATTTCATCTCTTAGACTTTAACATAATTGTAGTAACATCTATGATTGTAGTAATTGTAGTAACATCTATGAATAATTACTTGGAAAATTTATACTGATAATGAAGAAGAATTCCATATTTTCTATTATACCAATTTAGTTGTCAAATAATTTTTTTTCTGTAATTTCAATAACTTTACTCATTACATACGGTGATGTAAATAATAAATATTTTTTAATCTCCATTTAAATATAATACTTTTTAGTTCCGATAATCATTAATTACTTTATAATTTAATTAGAGTTAAGTTAATAAACAAATATTAATTAAGAGTAATTTCAGATTTTTTAAATAAAAAAAAATTAAACAAGTTAATAAGAAATCCACTCCATCGTTAAGAACTCGAAGGACAAAACTGCTTGGCTACTCAAATCAAACTGACCACAAAACAAAGAGTCCCTCCGTTAATTTTACCCCCACCCGCACGTGCCCAAACAAAGTTTCCGGCTCTTTGATGTTTCTCCTTTTTACCGACATTTTGCGGGAAGCTCTCCGACGTCTTCACAGGCGAGGGGGAGTGTAGTCCCCCAGTGGGTGGAATGGAAGATTTACGAGCAAATCTGTGAAGACGGCAGGTCGTGTAACACCGGCTTAAGGATATGGCGTGAACAAGGAACACGCAATTAACCCCCAAACATCACCGAACATCACGCATTCTCAGGCGGAAGCATTATGGTGTGGGCAGGGATTTTATCAGGATACCGTACCGACCTGCACATCATTAAACGGGGTTCTGTGACAGCTGTCCGGTATCGAAATGAAGTCCTAGAACCCATTGTGAAATTGTAAACTGCAGCAGTTGGCCCTGCTTTTGTTTTAATAGACGATAACGCACATCCCCACGGAGCTCACGCATCGATGACTACCTGGAGAGTGAAGGGATTGCGCGTATGGCGTGACCAGCATATTCGCCCCACCTTAATTCCACTGAAAATCTTTGGGATGCTCTCGACGACCTTACTGTATCTTCACGTTTGCCACCTACAGCCACTCTTATTGAGCTGGAAACTGCTCTACAAGAAGAATGGCGATTGCATAATTCTGCGGTGGTTGACCACCTAATTGAAATCATGGTCACAAGGTGTAAACTTTGTGTACAGATGAGGCGGAGGGATCACATACCTTATTAATGTCCTTTTTTTCATTTTATGCTGTTTATTTTCACTTCATACATAATTCTGTTTAAGTCTCCTGTATGTCATTATCTGATAAAAAATTTAATATTGTTTTCCTTTCTATATATAATTATTGATTTTGTTTTATGCATAAATATATATGCTACTTTCCTGCCAAATTTTGTGTCAATCAAAACAGTATTTGTTGATTTTTGCATTTTACATCGTCGTGCTTAACTTTTGGAAGTGAAAGTATGTTGTTAAAGGTAGCTCCGCCATACTAGTGATGAAATAAGAAGGTCTGATTAAATTCATAAAACTTTTAGAAATACTAAAAATTATATTTATCACGCTTCCAATTTCATGCGAGAGCTGTGGTGACTTAGTGTTAAGATCTCGGCTTCGAAAACAGAGGGTTTTAATTTCGTGACCCGATTCCACCGAGGAAATATCGTGTAAGAGGGTCTGGATCAAGTTAAATTAGCCTGGGCCAAATTCCCTCCCGCTGTTGTGGTGTGGTTTTGAGAGTGAGATACCAGCTCAAGTGTCGTCCTCTTCATTTAACCTAAGTTCAGGGCCGGCCATCTGGGGGGTGCGACGCATGCAATGCACCGGGGCCCCGCGATTGAGGGACCACAACATGATGAAGAACTAAAATAATGTTTTGAACGATAACAGCGAACAGAAAAGAAGAAAGGAAGAAATTTAACTCCAACAATCAATGGGTTTTGAAATATACAAATTTTACAGATATATTACAGTTTAGTGCAAATGTGAAGCATATTATAAACATAAAATACGGTCATTTATCTCACCTAGTAGATTGCATATATTACTTTAATAATTCATATTACAAAGTGTTTAATTTTTTTAGATCTAATCATGTTCATGCCAATGAAATATCCCTCTGGTGTCAAGACTCCAGAATAATTACTCTTAACCTTCATGCAATTCATGTGTCTTGTTTATGACACTCTTTTAATTTATTAATTTGTGACACCGCTTCCAACAGTATGCATTGTAATTTTGTTTGGATATTGCAACTTTTAAATTGCTTATTTTCTGCATCTACAAAAAGATGGAAAATCTTTAAAAAAAAAAAAAAGCGAATTTGAAAAAGAGAAAATTAATATCTTGAAAAAGCAGAAGATGAAATTATTGATAACCTGGCATGAAAAATGACATTTATTTTATGTTTAGTAGTGTGGTGTACAATTTGTCTCAAGTCAGTGCCATCGATACACTTTTTCATGAAAAAACAGTTGTTCTCGACTAGACTTTTAATTCAGTCAATAAAATTAAAACTGAAATTCAAGAACAAAATTGAACTCATTTTGAGACGAAGCAAAAGGGATTGCACGTCATTTGAATCTATCAGAAAATTTTTCTGGAAAACGATTTCGAATAAAAAGAAGAGAAATTATATTTTGAAACAGCAGCAGAAGAAATTAAGGCCCTATCACACGGCGAAATACCGTCAGCACTTTCGTCGGCAAACGACGACGAAAGTGACGTCACTTGAGGATTTGCTGTCTGGTAAACCTAAGTTTTTAGGTTTACGTTATGGCGTATTTATCGCTCTTTATTCGTTTCTCCTACTTAGTGAATATCTGCAGTTTTCTCATTTCATAATTCGTGGGATTCTAGTCAAGACGTTGCTTGAATTTCTTTCTCTTTCATACGTTATTTTCTTTCATACGTTACTTGAGCGAAATGGATTTCACCACGACTGCACTTTTATGCCTCATTCGTGGGACAGTAATGAAAGAAAAATCAAAATCAAAAAGAAAATTGTGGACGCGGAAATGGTTACTTAGACGCAGACAGCAAGGCTGCTATGAAAATTTAATGAGAGAATTGGCTTTGGAGGTAAGCTAAAAATTAGCTTAAACTTTTTATATGAATTGTTTCAGAATTTTACGGAATGATACAGCGACAAAATGAATTATCGTCACTTAGAAAAAGCACTGTCCTTGCTTATTTATGTATTTCTTTAATTTATTTGCATTACCTAAAATATCCATGCCATATTTGTCTATTGATTATTTACTTTTAAAGAATTTAAATAATTAATTAATAGTACATTATGTATCAATGAACAGAATTAATATAGTTTTTATGTTCAAACCATTCAGTTATTAAGAATAATGCTACATTTAATAAATCTATGCATGGATGAGTAGTTTAGTTTTAAAAATCAGAATTATATATTTCAATCTAGGATGCTGAAGGTTACAGAAGATGGTTACGGATGACTACAGCATCATTTGAATATCTTCTGTCCTTGGTATCTCCATATATATCTGGTATAGATACCAATATGAGAATTGCCATAACTCCTGGAGAAAAACTTGCTGTGACTCTGAGATACCTTGCATCTGGTGAGTTTTTTTCATTTATAAATTAGATTATTAACATTAAAAACACAAAAAGTATTTAAATAACAAATATTTGCATTGTAGCATTTTTATTTTGTTTTAATGAAATAATACAAATTAGAGGCATGATTTTTATTTTTATTTACCTTTATAGGTGAAACACAAAGCTCCCTATCTTTTCAATTTCGAATTGCCCAAAACACTATATCAGGTATGTAAATTTTTTTTTTTGTATTTCCCTATATCATTTGTTATAGTATAAGATAATGTATTTCACATTCTCTTTTGAATTCCCGTAGGCATTATTAAACTGGTATACAATGCTCTTGTACGAGTATTAAGAAAAAATCACCTGAATGTACCATCGTCAAGGCCTGAATGGGAAGCTGTAAACACAGATTTTTACACTATGTGGCAATTTCCTCAGTGCATTGGTGCTTTGGATGGAAAGCATATAAAAATTTCTTCGCCTCCAAACTCTGGTCCATTGTACTACAATTACAAAGGAGACTTTAGTATTGTATTAATGGCTTTAGTTGATGCCCATTTAAAATTTCTTTTTGTAGATGTTGGTATAAACGGTAGAATTAGTGATGGGGGGGAATGTAAATTAAAGTCCGCGTTGGATAAAAGGGCATTTAATATACCTCTGGCTAATACTTTGCCATTGACTAATACTAAAGTGCCCTATGTAATTGTTGCTGCTGATGCTTTTCCTCTGTCATTCAATCTCATGAAACCTTATCCTGGCAGAGGCTTGAATGAAGAGGAAAGAATTTTCAATTATCGTTTGTCGCGAGCACGGAGAGTTTCAGAAAATGCATTCGGAAATCTTGCTACTCGATTTCAAATTTTCAAGCAGAGAATTCTAACAAATCCAATGAATGCTACAAAAATAGTATTGTCATGTTGTGCTCTCCATAATTTCTTAATTTCTAATAATTCCAATATTTACATACCACACTCTAGTATTGATATTGAAATAATTGAAGATAAAGAAATTCGGAGAGGTGACTGGAGGAATTGTGTATCTGAAGCCTTTGTCCCTTTATTAAAAAGAAAAGGTAACCCTGGGCAAATGGCTAAAGATATACGTCAAAAGTTTTGCACATATTTTAATGGAGTTGGTGCTGTGAAATGGCAAAAGGATATGTGTCTTTTACATTGATTTTTTTTAAATATATGATACTCTTTTTTATATTTATATTTTTTGTGATATATATATGATATTTTTCATTTTGAGTAGCATCAAGTGTATTGTTTTCTATTTTAAATATATTATTTTTAAAACTCTAAAATATTTTTTTTAAATGTTTTTACTTGCTATGCCCATACTCTTAAGTTTTGTATTCATTAGCTTTCAATGAATGGAAAAGTCCATGGATAGCAATGTTGTATTTTTTTTAAAAATTCCAACTATCTTGGCATTTGTAGATAAATTATGAAGCACTATGACATTCCATTTCTTTAATAAGTTGTTACTTCAATGGAAAAATTTATTTTCAGCTAAAAATTTAATGAATTAGTTGGAATTTAATAACTTCTGCTTAAAATGTAATTTTTAGAGTATTAATACATCAAATATAACAAGGATTGTAAAATGAGACGTTTATCGAATTTGAAAATGCTTTCATTTCTAATAGTGTCAATCTTATTGTCATTTACTGCAAATACTTATTGTACTATTCAACTGGTTGTAGCACTTACCAAAATTTGTAACAATAAATTTTGTAAAATAATAAAAGATTTTTTTTTAAATTCTTAATAGCATTTTTGTTCTTAATTTTTGTATTAATAATGACGAGCAAATAAATATTTTTATCTATATTAAATTTAAATAATATATATATATATATATATATATATATTGTGAGAATGAAATTAAGTATAAAAGACTCATGGCATTATTAAAAAAATGCTTGAATTTCAAAATCTTTTTTAAGTACTTAAAAAGTGCTTAATTTTTTAGAAAAGTGCAAAGAAAACAGAAGAGGAGTGCCAATATGTATCAATATAAAATTAAATAACTTTGACTCAACAAATATCAATAAATTTTAGGTTTTGTATAAATATATATATATCCAGATACGTAATACAAATAATTAAAGTTAGGAATTAAAACACGTTACCATTATATCATTGAATAAGAAGTATTTTTATACCTTTATAGTGGATTAAATGCTAATTTTGTTTGAATGATTGTTATTTTTATAATTTTTAAAAATGAACTTTGGACTTGATTTGTATCTATCATTCCTTTAAATGATTTTTTTTCCCAAACCAGCTCAAAATTATAAAACATTCTCCACTTGATAAATATTGTTAAATTCTAGGGCATTACAGTATTTAATATCTCTCTTCTAAAATTACTCTTTAAACAATTGTGTTTAAAGGTTTTTTTAAAAAAATCTTTATGAAAAATAGGAATTGTTAAAAAAATTTTCATTTCATCCTATAATATTATTGCATTTTTTTTCTCTTTAAAGCTTAAGTACTAAAACTTTATTTACTTTTACATAGAAGTTAATATTTGGGTTTTTTCTTAAATTTTCAAATAGCTACACATTTAAACAAAAAGCCCTCAATATTAAATCAGAAATAAGAAGTAACAAAACACTTTTTTTTTAAGTCTAGCCATTTCCAAAAGCTATGCATCTTTATCAATGCCAGTGTATAATGAGAAATAACATATCATTCCAAATTAAGTGGTAATTTGCTCAATTTTAAAGAAAAGCCTGAATTATATTATCTATAATACAAAATGTATATTTTTTTGGTAATGATAAAAGTATGATAATTTTGATGTTTTTTGTCAAAACCAAATATGTTCTATATTTCTGCAACAATGCAGGAACATCTAAGTATTAAAATTTAAAATCAAGGTTAGAAAACTGAATTAGATTTAAAATTTTTAAATTATATAGCTGTTAATAAACTATTTAAGAAATTACTATCAAAAGATTCTACTATTAATAAATTAAAGACTCAATATGATCAAATATATTTCACAAAAAGAAAACAATTCACATCAACATTAATAAATCTTTTTTTATTTATGAGAAAACATCTTGCTGTATTTCTCCAAACTCCATTATGAGTTCAAATATACATCTGGTAAATTGTTCTTTATTTAGTGGAGCTAGTTTTTTAAAAGTTGAGACAACTAATTGTCCCACAGCATGTGGAAAAGAGTCTGTAGTTTAGACTTTTTTTTTTAACTCTGCTGACACCATTTTTAATATGTCCTCCCCTACATTTCCCTGTCTCCGCATTTTGGGAGGAGGACCTTGGTCTAAAATTTCTGGTGCAGCAGATCTTTTCATTTGGCCACTTCCTGAAGCATCAGAACTACCCAACTGATCAGACTCCAGTCTGCAGCTGTCTGGCACTTCCTCCATACAAATCTGAAAATAAATATATTTTCACTATACAATAACATAGTAATCAAAGGATACATTTAAATAGACAAAAAAAGGCCCATGCTAAGAATAAAGGTACCATTTTACTACTAGAAGAGATTAGAAGCTGTACACTTCTCTAATATTAATCGACTGGTTGATATATAGTTAAAATATGATCATTAATGAGGTATTTAATAAAATTCAATTGCAATAGGTGTTATACGTTTTATTTCAATTCACTTTTTGGTCAGCTTTTTAAAAATCTTATTTTAAGGATTAAAATTTCATGAGATATTAAATATATTAAAGATATTCTTTAGTGCCTATAAGGTTTAAATGCTCAACGTATTCAGTACTCATTAATAATGAAAAAGTATTTCATTAAAAATGCAAAGTTAATTGCAGTTTAATCATTTCTACTTTAATTTAAAGGAGCCAACAGAAAATTACAAAAATGCATATTACGTTGGGGCTGAAGGCATTTATAACATTGAGTGAATTCTAAGACTTTAAATTTGAAGCTTTGAAATATTTAAATGAAGAATCTAATAAAATATGGATTACATAAACTATTTAGTTATATTTTAACGAGCATTAGGATTGGCGAACCAGCTGGTTGCAAAAGGTGGTTAGTATACATATAAAAGTTATTCACAACTAATAATGTACAAGTTATTCATTAACTTAATAAAAGCATAATAATTTAAAAATTTTTTTTTTTCAAATTATACCACTGGCTCCAAGAACTCAGCATCACTTGTGAATGAATCATCAAGATTTGATGCTGATGATGCAATGTATATAGTATCCTTCAGGATCAGCAGTCTTTGATAATGCACCCATTTTGGTACAATATCAAGACCTGCTGAGCCTGAAGGTAATCTGGCTTTCTTTTCTTCTTTTTGAAAATATGTCCTCAAACTGCAAAACTTCTTACGAAGTATCTCTGGAATAAATTAAAAGGAATTTATTTTTTAAAATATATTTCTTTATACAAATATGTGTATATGCATCATATCAATTGTAATTTTACATTGCAATTACTTCAATGAATACCAAATTTATTTTTGTATAACACACATTTACATAAGTGAAACAAAATAATCACAAATGAAAATCAATGATGAATAAGGAAGTAATAATTTGAAAGCTAACTGACTTATATAACCATGTTTGGCTAAATATAAAGTTAATAAATTACATCCCAATTTTTAAAAGAATTTACTAACTTCATTGTGTTTTTCATATTTTTCAAATATTTGAACCGGTATTCAAAGAAATGCACGATAAAATAATTTCTCAAAATAAATAAGAAGCTTTTAATATGCTTAAATATATAAACAAATTGTTATCAGGAATTTGTTGTACATGCTTAAAAGAAATTTAAAAATTGATTAGATGCCGTCTTTTTGCAATATAAAGTTTTCTCATAAAATGTATTTTAACTCTAGAAATGTATTTATTATTCTAAAATCGGTTTTTGATCACAACATCATACCGAGAAACACAGAGTATTTCACCTACCTGCTGTTAAAAGATCCTCGTCTTCGGACCATCTTCTAACCATTTCTATTACTATACTTTCGTATAATGTTTTCTTATACGTTTTTTTCAAATAATGCGCATCCAGTGGATTCCAAAGAGCCGGCTTCTCATGAACAAGATCAATAAAAGCCGACTCTTTTTCAGCTGACCAAAAAAATTTCTTTGCCATTTTTTAAAGAAAATTCTGAACAAACACAGGTAATTCAACAAGAAGAAATGGCGGAAGCAATCAAACTACTACTTTACACAAATTATAATTATATTAATTGGATTATATTTGGCCCAATCTTGGCACAATATGGAAATGCCAAAGTTTCACATGATTGAAAAACCAGCTGAGGGTACTGCAAAAGGAACGATAGTAAAACAGG
>JAOUZG010050832.1:3082472-3104738 GCA_026289955.1 Argiope argentata
CACACACACACACACACACACACACACACACACACACACACACACACTGAATTGCCCATGTTGAAATGAAATTAAAGAACAAATCGAAACTAAAACTATGAAAAGAAAAGAAAAGAAACCGAAACTATAGAAAAATTAAGCTGACTCGCAATTCGAGATAACTTCTTATTAACCTAATTCATCAGATGTTCTTTTCTTTAAAAACATCAAAAAATAATAAGAAATCAAGTGAAAGAAATTTGTTTCTCATGCTCACATCTCGCCGGCGCCTCCAATGTATAACAGGATGTGAGTATTGAGTCCAACGAAACATGCTTTCTTGTCTTTTTCTTGCTTAGTTTCGCGCACACACATATATAACAATACATGAACGATGATCACATATATATAAGGCAACACATAATATAGATTTACATGGAGAAATTGCCTCTAATAAGAGCAAACGAATAATTCTTTTTGCCGCTAACGGAGAGCGAGCCGAGCCTTACTACACAAGTTTCACACTAAGAATCCAGTTGAAATCTTTACAAAATGCAGAAAAAAAGGCTTAAGTGCGCTTCACTCACATTTAACATATACATATGATTTAGAGCATACTGCACTGTCTATGCTCAGTATTAAAAATTATTTACTATATAAATAAATAGGAAGAATAAAATATACAAATAAAATAATTAAATAAAAACAAAAGTTACAAATAATAAAATCCCATTAACACCGTCCGAGACAAAAATTTCTAGATACTTGTCAGTTAGAATAGTCTCACATGCAGTAGAGATTGTTCTCAACTGTTTCAGGAGTTTAGTGACATTTCAGAAATTTCAGGTACCCTGCCGCCCCAAAAGTCTTATGGTGTTACTTCTGGTGAATATGGTGGCAATTCCATACCACTCCTGCATACATGTGGTATTCCAAGGCTATTATACTGAAATATTCATTCAAGAAATCAAATACTGCAGGTGTTCTAAGTTGAAGATCCCCATCTTGCATGAACCAGGAAGCAATCAGACGGCCCTCTAAAGCAGTAAAAATTTCCACAAATTCTTCCAGAATCCCAAGATATTGAGCAATATTTATCGGCTGCTCTAGAAAAAAAAAATGAAACAATTATTCCTTTGGAGGAAAGTGCCGTCCAGACCATTATTTTTCAGGAATGCAAGAATAAAGATTCAGCAATATGGGGATTTTCAGTTTCCCCCATATTCGAAAGTTCTACCGTTGACGTAGCCATCGTGGGGAAAATATGCTCCGTCCGAGAACCATATGGTGCCAACATCGAGTTCACCCTCATCCGAAAGCTGAAGTATAGAGTTATAAAAATTATAGTCTTACTCAAAGGTTGGCAAGTCTGGATCTTGTATGGGAATATTTTAAGACTGCGATGTATGAAATAGTGTGTAGTCATTATTCCGAGTTCAGATTAAAATGAAATACGGTGGATGGAAATCCGGGGCCGCTGTAGGATAACCTGCTGCTAATAGCTTTCTATGGCTTAGCATTCGACTCTGTCACTGAAATGTGCGGACAAATGACATTTTTAACACGATCATTATTCACGTTGTCCGTTAGTTCAAATTCTTGAAATAGAGCCTTCATCGTATTCTCTGGCGATCTTTTCCGCAGATCGAATTTCCTTTTAAAGCAGTCTCTTTCGAATGAAACAGTGAACCAGGTGATTGAACTATAAGACAAGAAATATCCGCTGCTCCAAGGGAAAAAAGCTATTTTGACAAAACAAAATTGTTATCTGAACAGAGCACATTATCAACTAGACAAGGTTCTCAAAAGGTGGGACGCGACCTCCCTGGGGGTCGCGAAATGTGGAAGAAAAATTTAAAGAAAATTTATTTATTTCTGTAAAAAGAATACACATAAATATTTTAATACACATGCATGTAGGTTTTTGTGTTCTATTAGTTAATGAGATACATGAGCTTGTTTGGAATTAACTTTTTTTTAATGTCTGGAATGAGCTTTGTAACACACAAAACAATGTCATTTTCCAGTGTCAAAAGATTCCTTGATTTTGTTTTTAAATTTATCGTTATGGAGAATCCTTGTTCACAGCTAAATATATAGAAAATTGTATAAAAGTTTTAATGTTGTTGTGGACAGTTCTGGGTATTCTTTTTTAATACGTACCCAAAATTTGTCGAGATAAGCTTTGTTAAAAGTTATTTTAGCTGACTGACCACTTGAAATCTCTATCAGTTGATCATGATGACGGACACTTAGCTCAGCTTTTGTTTCTGCTTGCTCACTGAATGGATTGACTATCCACATAACCCCACTCATATCCTTAACTGGAATGTAATCTGTAAACTGTTCAATCAAAGTTTCGAGATGGGATGATACTAGTAAGGAGGAAGATGAAATATCATGGGAAATGGCGTCAATACCCGACACATACTCTACGAACTCTTGAAAACGTGTAAAACTTTCAAATCTTTGCCAAAACTTAAGACAGAGTTAAAACTTTGGGGGGGGGACGCCAAAATACTTAGTCTAATCAGGGGGTCGCAATGTCTAAAAATTTGAGAATCCCTGAGCTAGACGACGAAGTAATGAATGGCGATCTCAAGTGCTTCGTTTTAGCTATACCTGTTGAAATTCGTCTACAGAATCACAATGATAACTAAATTTACAATACAGAGCTTAAAATTTTCTGATTTTCCAAGGGTAAGATCGTAAACGATATATTTCTAACGCATTCTGTGTTTTTAAAAGGATTTTCAAAATCCATTAGTTATTTTTGGGACAACCCGTGAGTCAGTGTAATTCAGATCGATATTCATATTTCCAGTAAAAACTACTAGAATTTAAACATATTTTTTAATTCCTGTTTATGAATATATTTTATAAAAGAAAAGCAACTACTATCATGTTAGTAGATTTAATATATAGTATTTAGGCGTTATAATCATCACATAGAGCCAAACATTACAAGATTATGCATAATTTTTGAAATATCACCCCTTCTTTTCATTTGAAGATTAAAAAATCATTGCATTTAACCAATTTTTGAAATGGGTCGTTAAAAGGCTTCTTAGTTTGTATTGATTAATTACTTATTCACAGAAATTTTCATAGATTTTTTAAAAACTATATAAAGAATTACACTGCTCAAAACAATTAGGGGAGCACATGGTTTTAACAGAATTACGAAAAGATGTCTAGCAATAAGTAACATAAAATGAATCATACATAAATTACAGCCTGCCAGGAAACGGAAGAAGAAAACTTTATATGCAAATCAAAATTCATGACATCAAAAACCAGAAAAAGGAGATACGGCCAGAAATCGGGACAGTTACGGCAATAAAACGTCTGTTTTATTGCCGTAACTGTGAAATTGATTGCGCACTCTTACTGTTTTTGAGACAAGCTTATGAGAATGTCTGAACAACGTGATTTACCGGATTCCATGCCATGGCGTGTCATAGGCCGACTGGAATCAGGCCACACACAACGGAGTGTCGCGAACGCTGTTGGAGTCGCCAGAAGTGCTGTTGCAAGGCTGTGGAATCGATTCCAAGAAACAGGAAATGTTAGACGTCGACCAGGGCAAGGTCGGCCACGCGCCACTACAGCAACTGATGACCGGTATATACGGTTAACAGCCCGTCGAAACAGAACAGAGAATGCTACTCAGCTGCAAAGATAGTTTTTCTTGGCAACAGGACGAAGGGTGTCCAGCCAAACAGTACGTAATAGGCTTCATGGGGGAGGGCTCTATGCACGTAGGCCAATGATCTGCATTCCGTTGACCCCACGCCACCGTGCGGCCCGAAGAAGATGGTCTGCTGAACATTGAAATTGGCAGCAACATGGTTGGAGCCAAGCCCGATTCAGTCTGGAGTGTGACACTCTGCGTGTTCTGGTATGGCGGGAGAGGGGCACTCGAAATAACCCCGCATTCGTTCGTGAAAGGTCACAATAAAGACGAGCTGGTTGGATGGTATGGGGTGGAATCAGCATAGGCGGTCGTACGAACCTGCATATCATTCGGAATGGCACTTTGACGGACCACAGGTATGCAGACGAGATACTGCGATCTCATGTCATCCCTTACGCTGGAGCCATTGGCGATTCCTTTATTTTCCAGGATGATAATGCCCGACCGCATAGAGCTCGTCTGGTGGAGAACATGCTTGAAGCTGAAACATGCTGATGTATGCTCTCCTGACCTGAATCCAATCGAGCTTGCTTGGGACATGCTCAGACGATGCATTGCTGCGCGGCCAAGGCTGCCTGTGACTGTCCCAGACTTGGAGATTGCACTTCTCGCGGAATGGAGCAGTATTCCCAATAGTCTGTTCGATAACCTCATTGCATCCATGGCAAACAGGTGTGCAGCAGTCTTAGCTGTTCGAGAAGACCACACGCCCTATTAAAACTCATGCATCATGTCTATTCAGAGCCTTTTTTTATCGTTTACATGTAACCAAATTGTTACCCTAAATCCTCTTTTCATGTTTTTTCCGTATTTTCAAAGAATTAAAGCTTAATTCCACATTGTTTTATTTTTTCTCTGTATTGCGCATAGATACGCGTGTACTACCCATTGTATGCCAATACGTGGCTGTCTCGCACGGTTTTCTTGATTTTTTTGCTTGCTCCCCGAATTGTTTTGAGCAGTGTATATGCTGGAAATTCAAGAATGTAACTTCATAATTCTAAATTATATATAGGAATTTCAGAAATTTGTAATCTATATTTGAACTTCTGGATTGTTGGATTTCTTTTAATATAATAACATTTTACAGACTGAGGAAGGAATTTCAAACTTTGTTTTGAAGTCAGCCTTCAAAAGACTCCTTGCATTTTGACTATGCAAATTCTCCCTATTTTGATTTTTTAAAGACCAAAATCTGCATAAAGCTGTTGGTCAATATGAAAGGCTCAAAAAACATAAAAGAATTCAGTAAATTATGCTATGAAAAAATAAGGAATTATTTTTCACATATATCTTCAGTGTACTGTTCATTTCATTATCCAGAGATTAATACTCTTCGATGATTGTACTTCTCTAAACGAAGAAAGATGAGTACATTGAAAGATGGGCAGTTAGTACTTCTCCTAGTTCCACGCATAATCTAAGTTTATCCTCTTGATAAGTATGTAGCGTCAGTCTTATAAGCCAAATAATATCCTTCGAGCTGAAGGATCCCCTTTGCTTGATCGGTATCATACTCGGCTACAAGCCCAACGTCGCAGGCTCGTACCGCGACCTTCAATTACTACAAGTATAAGCATCTTCTCTTTCCATCTTTTCTATCAATTTTTATTTTGAATGAATAAAAGCATCTTAACACAAGCGTGAAAGCACGGAGGGTTTATGAATCAGAGAATGAACAGTATGTAAATATTCACAACAATTACTTCATTGATTGTTTGCACCGGGGGAGGTCCATCAAATATCAGAATGAGTAGCTTCTGACATGGTGGTTGGTTTTTGCCAACTGGGTGAGTACAGAAATAGTGTAAGATTGACTACTCCTACCATGACGGGAAGCGTTGTACCGTGACCGGTGACAGCCTTTCGAATTCAACCTTAGTTCGCACCATTTGCTATTGCGGCAATCCGGTATTTTAGCTTTTATCCGTGTGTCTGAGAGTGGGTCAAAGTGTGATTATCTTATTAATTTTTCATTATAATGTGTTGAATAACAACGTTATTGTCTTAGTCTTATAAATGAAAAGTCGATATTTGCGAATAATATGTAAATTAAAGTTGAAATATCTGTGGAAAAGCGTTTTTTTAATAGCTATGCATTATATTTTAATTGATAATTGGAATGATATTTTAAATGTAATTGGCGAACTATGCCGTTTCATTTGAAAAAATGTTTTTAGAAAATAATATATTATTCATAAAATATGATAGTATTGTTAGTAATTGAGTTATATTTTCTTTATATTTTTAATTAGCATCCATAATTTAAAAAATGTATTAAAATGAGAAATTACTAGTTTTAGTAGATTAAGAACACACATCTAATTGATTTTATTAATAGAATTTGAAAAGAGATATTTATATTTATTTACTGGGAATGTTTTTTTTGTTGATGCTGAACAATTTCTTACATGAGTAACTAATTGCAAATCAATAGGTAGAGAATTTTATTGTTTGTGCTAATTATTATTTTTGTGTAAATGCTCTGAGTTTTGCTCGAAACACAGGTCTCAGAAATTTGCACCATTCTTAAGTCTGTATATGATACTTTAAAATTATGATTATCAAAATGCTCAAAAGTGGATTGTAGTTTCTATTTATTTTTTCTCAGTGGTCTCATTCTAGACTAAAGTTCATGCACGATTTTCGCTCTTGATGTTACATATAATGCTAACTAAGCGACCCCAACGCTATTTTAAAAGTAGAGACCAGGCAATAACATTTAACATACTACCCGCCTTACAGTCGTAAAATTTTCAACATACGAAATTAAGTACGTAATTATAGTTTTTTGTTGACATTAATTAAAATATTTGAAAATAAAACAATGCAGGATAACTGTATGAATTCAAACAATTCAATATTTTTAGCACAATAAGAATTAATAACACAGTGAAAATAAATTCTATGCATTCACTTTAATGAACAAACACTTACCCCTACTTGTTATATATACATTAGTTTGAATCGAAAGGCAATTTTATTACTTTATTAGCAGGCCTTGGACCGGGATAGTCTGGTAGGTAGGGTGTTGGATTCACATCCCTTGGGCAGCCAGTTCAAACCTGCCAACCGAAGACTCTCCATGTGTGTGGAGGCTGACGCAAGTTAAATTTGTCGTGGTCACAAAGTCCTCCATGTCGAGAGTAATACCAGTGGGGGTACTTAGTCAGAGGTGATCGTTCTCTGTTCCAGATCTAAATTACGATCTGTGGCTAAATGAATGAAATGCATGAATGAAGTCCTCTTTAAAAAAAAGGGTTTGTGACGTATGTGAGCTAGAAGTCAGACTTCTGCCCTTGGATGCTCAGGGGTCCCTACCCTCAGAAGATACTTTACCCTTCCTTCCGTTGTACAGTGGAACACGAGAACAACAATAACTAACAGGCCTTTGTTAAATATCTTTCTTGATTTTTTTATGTGACTACTTTTATTTTATTAGTTTGCCCTAGATTATCTTGATAATTTTTAGAAGAATCCTATTTATTCATTCTGAATTATCATCACCTTTTACAGAAGTATAACAATTACTTTTGTAATATCTTGATCAAAGCCGATCAAATTAGAGAGTAGCATTACAGAATAGTTCTTATATTTATATAACTATACTTTTAAGACGAACTATTTCTTCTCATCTAGGTTAATATTATTTTTTAAAAAAATCAATTAACAGTTCGATGACGAAATAGTTCCTCTGTGAAATCGGAGAATAAGTCACCAAAAAACCGTTAATACGCTGTTAGTTATAAATGGCTACCTTAGAGTCATTCCAGAAATCCAATGATCTCTGCCAGGCAGACCTAAACACAGAATCACATGGAGCTTCTCAAAAATTCAGGAACAATCTTTCTGCACTCCAAAGTCTCTCAAAATCCTGATTCAAAGCCTTTTTATTTTCCGTATATATCCGTATTTTATTTTCATTAGATACCACGCCTCTGGTTTCTCATTGGTGAATTTGAGTTCCCTATTATTCAATAGCTGTTCATCATCGTTTTCTCATGGTCTTAACTTGATCAAGGGAATGTCTGTTAAGAATCCATTTTAGTGACCGACCGAATCTCGAGAACATGTCAATTATAATAAATTCGCAGCTTACACCGGCTGAAATATGCCTGGGTTTGACATTTAATGACAACGGTTGTTGGTGATTGATTGGTTCTTCATGACATGAGGAGTCTCTTCATAAGATGAAGAAAGTTTTGAATAGGGATGTTTTGATGTTCTTATACCTTGAAGATATGATGAATCTATTTGAAACGACAGGATAGAGTCCGTATGCGCTTAACTATGTGTTTTGAAATTGGAGGTGTTACATCGGAATGCCATTAATCCGGTGAGGAAAAAGGGGAAAAGCTACACTTTAAATAATCTTTCATTTTTACACCAATTAGGACGCGATTAGAGTCGATTCAAATATTCTGAAGATTATTTCCTCAAAAATAGTTGCTAAAATTGCAGCCTAATGATATTTTTCACTAGAATTCCCACCAGATGAGGCTCAGGTAAGAATAATAAAGAAGAGTCTACTAAAAAAGTGTGCTGGAAAGGGGGCAGAATTATCAATCGGATCACTTGAAAGAAGGCACAGGGCACGTACATTTAACATTAATTCTACCTGAGAAATCGATGCACAAAATTCCTCAAGTGTAAGGATATTATTTCCTTCGATCTTCTTATGATAAAACATCAACAATTTAACCCCCGCCACCCACAAACCACCCAAATAAGAAGCTTCTAGAGGGTTAAAATGCCATTTAACCCTCTGACGGCGTACATTTTTAAAATCATTATTTAGGTGTAAAGTTTGCAAATAAGCTCAAATATTTTTCAAACAAAGTGAACTGATACTATATGTTACGATAATAATATGACATAATACTGCGAAAAACGCGGGATGCAACAAAAAATGAACTGATTTACAACCCGTAGAAATTGTGGAATAAGCAGCTGGATGGTTATACTCTGGAGCAAAGAATCCTCAAATTTTTCTCTGCTTTATTATTATTATTATTAAACAACCCCTTTAAAACTTTGAGCAATTTTTGACACCTAAAATATTTGTACCGTTATAGCTGAAAATATCAGCTGAATATAGTACCGTTATAGCTGAAATCTGTTTACTTTTATGAGAAATAAATCGTTTCAATGCACCAACAGAAGTCTCTGTTCTTAAACTATTTACTTTTTTTAAATGTATTGCTCTCACTACAAAGTATACAAAGACACAAAAGAAACACAAATATTAATATGTGTTTTTAACCTTACTGGACATTTAATTTTAAATGGATCCCAAAAATCAATTTCCATTTTAATAAATTCAATAGAAATGGTTAGTATTGCACTTGGAAAATATACTCTTGTTTAGATTTTTACTTTTTGTTCTTAAGACATTTAATATGTTTTTAATAATTTTTTAACTTACATTCTACCGTTTATAATCCAGAATTGAATTCAAATGTTTACCAAAGTCGTTTTGATACTTGTATACAAATACAAAACAAGAAAATGATTAATAAGCAATTCACAAAAATGGTTATTGTTAAGCAAAATTGGGCGCTTTTGCTCGTCAGGAAAATTGGAACACCTTAAACTACCTCCGACCGGTAGTATGTTATTTTGGACAAAGAATGGGTATACGTTTATAAGAAATGGGGTTTATGAGGTTACTTCAATTCGGTAATTAATATCTCATTTTAATACACTTAATTTCTTTGGAAAAGCAAAAAAATTGCACATTTTTTAGCAGGCTCGATGATTTCGATGAAGCAGAAGTCATTAAACTGCCAGTGGTTGTTTTCAAAGGATTTTTATCATTTTTTAAGAACACACTATGCCATCACTTTTTGAAGCTTAATGAAAGAGGATCTCTTAGTGATAACAGATAATACCTCCGGATATTGCATTAGGGGATACATTGGATCCACTGAATTACTCATTAGTTATCGTATGTATCGTATTTCACTGTCAAGGATTTTTCTGCAGTCAGCAGGACAGCTCACTGCAAGCTTTTGAACAAAAGACTGATCGAACCACCACAAATCACAATTTTGAATTTTCTCTTGATCTAGTCCTTTCTATATCAGGTCAACAAGATTTTTTTCAGATAAGACAGGACGCCTCTGATATTTCAGCTTGAATAGTCGAAATCCGTTGGCACATATATTTTTAAGTCAATGGGTTCTTTATGAATCCGGGATAGAGCAATAGATGAATCGGTCCACAGATACACACTAGCAACCAGTTTAACAGCTGCTAGCACTTCTTTACAACCTGAATTGAAAGATGGCTTCAAGCATCTGAAGCTTTGGTGTAATAAGATCGTCAAGCATCTGAAGCTTTGGTTTAATAAGACTATCGAGCATCTGAAGCTTTGGTCATCTTTTTAACGGGGCTACTCTTGATCTACTGATCACGAATTTCACAAGAGTTTTTAGTCTCTGAATTCTGATGTTTGCGATAAAATGCTATTAAAAAGCAGCATTTGGAAGCAACTGCGGATCCATAAATATCCGCAAATAGGGAATTGTTTTCCTCATCAGTAAATAGCTGTTTAAGTGTTTTCTTGGCTAGGTATGGAGCACATGCAGTTTCATATGTAAACATAATCAGTTCGTACGTTTTAGGTGTTTCAGTTGTACTTTCACAACACTATATTCTCTGTAATCTATGTTGAATTGATCTAGAAACATGGCTACATACATCATTTTTATATAGAAAGTTAATCAATGCATATACTTTCTGAAAACAATCATGGTGGGAAAAATATCATCTTGAATCATCACTCCATTGTATTACAAATAGTTTAATGGCCAGTCACTGAAAGTTTATAAGTATTAATTGAAAACTACTCTCAGGCATGGGAGTCGTTTTATTTGGTTTTAAAATACCATTTTGAGTAATATAGTTGTTGTTATTTATAGCACTATTTCAAGCCCTCTGACAGGCCTGTCAGCGATTTAAACTGATTGAACGTCTTTAGATTTCCAATAGCGCCAACTAGGGCAAAGAGTACGAGTTAGCTACACACATGTCACAACCCTTTTTAGGGGGCGGATTTCATTCATGTATTTCATTCATTCATACACAGATCGTAATTTAGATCTGGAACTTAGAACTATCACCTTTTACCCAGAATCCCCCGGCGGTATTACTCTCCACATGGAGGAATTTACGACCACGACAGATTTCACGAACTCCAGCCAGCACGCACTCGGGGAATCTTTGACCGGTGAGGTTCGAACTCGCAACCTAAGGAATACTCCAACGCTCTACCAACTAGGCTATCCCGGTCCTGTGCAACATAGTAAACAATAGGATTAATCTCGTTTTTCACATGATCTAGCTCATGGTACGCTCATAATATTCCCGATTTCTAGACAAGCGAGCCCACAGAGGTGTGAATCTTTTGAGAGCAATATTATTAGAATTCCCCAAACATAGCGGATATTTTTTAAATTCCTACTACTAGCTCACACTCATATATATATATATATATATATATATATATATATATATTTATATATATATATATCACTCAAGTTCAAGTAAATTTTTTAAAATTTATAGTGGATGGCATTTGATGTTAATACAGTTATATATTCATTAATTTTTTATTACTTAATTAAAAACTAACTTTCTTGCCAAAAGTCTTTATTTCACAACAGCCAAATAAGTAAGGAATTCAGTTTGTGTTTCCCTCACGCTAATGAGGTTAGGATTAACATGTGTTCAGCCGATTATTTTAACGATTCTATTTATTTTATTTATGTTTTCATCGTTGTTAATTAATCAGTTTTTCGGATTCATTTTGAAATACTTTCGAATTAAAATAATACAGAATAAAGAAAATTAAAAATTTCTAATCTGTATTACGTTACCCCCACTCGCGTAGAAAATTCACGCATTTTGCGTTGCCTCAATTGGCGTTGAAAATTCAACGCTAGTATAATACTTTGATAAATTATTAATAGTAAGTGTAATTACCAGGTCGGGATAGGCTGGTTGGTAGGGTGTTCAATTCGCATCCCATACCCTGTGAGTTCGAGCTCGTCAACCGATCATTGTGTGTGTGTGTGGTGAGCGCTAAATCTATCGTGGTCACAAAGTCCTCCATATCAAGAGTAATACCATTGAGAGTGCTGTGTCAGAAGTGATCCTTTTCTATTCTAGATTTAAATTATGATCTGGATGCATGATTGAAGTCCGCTCCATAAAAAGGGTTTGTGACGTGTGTGAACTAAAAGTCAGACTTCTACCTTCAGGTACTCAGGGGTGCATACCCTCAGAAGCTACTGCACCCCTTATTCCTTTGTAAAGTGGAACATGAGAACAACAATAATCGTAATTATTTAACAAAACATAACTAAAATAAAACTTTTCTTTGTTGACCTTAGTAGGAATTGAATTAAAATCTTTTTATATTACTTGCTAGTGACATTGTTACCCCACTTTACACCTTCATCGTTTCTCCCCTGGATGCGAGTATAATATTCCTTACATATGAAGTATGCCTCTCATTAATCCTACATTGACTTTTCTATTTTTCAAGATATTCCCCCTATGTTATTTAAATCATCGTCATGAATTAATCTACAATGAACTCTGACCTCATTATATTTATCTACACTATAACTTACTATATAACCGAAAACAAAATGTTATCAAAGAAATTTTGAATTATCGGTATATATTTGTTCAGGCCTCAATAATTAATAGATTATTTCAGCACAAAAGAACATATTTATTTTATTGAGAATATTATAAGTAAACTCAACTAATAGAACTAAATCTGCAACCTCAGCATTCACATCGTATACTCTATGTGGAAGGATATCAATAATTTTAACAGCAATGAGCACATTTAATTCTCTTAGAACTCTATGCGCAGCTGCAATTCTAATGCATCTGTTTGCAATTATAGATGAATTACCTAAAGAGGCCCAGGATTGAAAAAGTGTTAAATTTTGTAACTTTTTCCTATTTTAAAATATTTCCTGTTTCTTTCTGCTTAAAATACCGTTTAAATCATTTTTCTATCTTAATTAGAATAAGAGATATAATTATTTTTGTAGTGCATTGTTTTGAAAATCTAGCACTCGGACAATTGTTGTCATGCTCTGAATGAGTAACAATTGGAGAAAAAAGGAGAGTAACACTTGAGGAATGAAGCTGAATCTGAGTGATACAATAATACAAAATCAAAACGTTAAAGAGTGATGATGATTTCGAGTCCAATTTACAACGGAAAGAAGGATTGCAGTAGCTTCTGAAGGTATGGACCCCTGAGCAACCGAGTGCAGAAATCTGACTTCCAGCTGATATGAGGATGACAGACACACATATTTGCTTGCACAACCCCTTTTGACTGATCGGCACATTCACACAGCTCATAGATAGAATGCATAACAACTATTTTCTTACTGGGACTCGAACCCGGGACGCCCAAATTACGAGGAGGACGCGCTTCCTCTGTGCCAGGTAGCCGTCATAAAGAGAGATACTCATGCGATTCTTCACCAATGCAGTTTCGTAAACTCGTAACATACAACATGCTCTGTTGGGCCTGAATCTTGATGCTTCTTTAATCGAGCAATGACGATGAAACAAAACTCTGACATTCATAAGACAATCATTAAAACAACTTTGCGAGAAGATGTCACTATTATGGTGCCAAATTTTTCAAAGGCTATCATCAGATACTCAGTTGGAGAGGTGTTCAAACTTTAAGCGTGTTTTTCTCCTTGATTCTTTTTTTCCCCCGAGATTTTTTCTCTCCAGATTATCATAAGTCAACATCCGATAAAGATTAAAGGGTGAAATTTGGAAATATACATATTTAAACATTTTACTTTAATTTTGATTCAGCAAATTAAAAATGTTTTTTTTTAAGTTTCTTAAATTTTTTAGCTATTTTCATTCAAATATTTTTTATATTTTTTTATTGAAATTATTATTTTTTAAAAATTATTGAATAAAAATTGAAAATCATATATTTGCGCTTATTTTTTAAAAAAAAAAGATTGAGAATTGACCGAGAATATTTCAGTTTAGCAATTTAAAATCATTCCCCCTTTTTTTCTTTAAAAAATTAAATATAAAATTAAAAAAAAATCCTTAAAACTTTTATTTTGTAATTTAGCTTATTTGTTAGGTAGTTAATCAGTACAAAATATTTCAAAATTCTAAATAAATTAATAATAAATTTTTAATGTGTCCCGGACCCCCTTAAACCGGAAAATAAAATACTTATTTTTCTGGTTTGAGTAGCAAAATGTTTGCACATTCTAGGGTAATAAAGGAAGTTTGGATATCGGCATCAAGTTAGCATTCCCCGCACTTACACTTTACTAAGATTCTCATAGTAAACAAAATATTTTATTGTTTATTTATTTTGACTATCGACAAGCTCACGCCTACTGACTGACATTAGAAGCAGGCAAAGAAAAATGGTGTGCAACGTCCTCCCCCCTCTCTGTTAGAAAAGCATCTGCAATTCCAGGTTGCTGTTTTTTTTTTATTGTTATTATTAGCTGAATTATTTTGTCTCTCTCGTGGAAAGTGAATAAATTTTCTATGCAGCTGGTTGTAGAAAGTTTCTTCGAATGCGTTTTTTAATCCTGCAATTGGGAGATAAAAATGTTAACATTTTACGTTTTTATTTTTTAAGATTCCAACTCTCTCATGAATCGAAAATCTCTTAAATAAAAGACAAAGATGCAAGAAACGGCTTTTATTCCTGTAAAACACAATTTTTATTTTTTACTTTACTGAAAAATTCTTTCGAAATAGGCTCACCATTTAAAATTTTTTATCATAAATGTTCTGCTTTTGATTATTCGTCTCATTTACAAGTCATTACGAAAAACTCTTTTTATTAATACGTCAACTTACGTTTGATTTACGTTTTCACTTTCCCTTTTTAATTAAAATTTTTAGTATTGCAGTCTTGCCTTAATTGTTTTTAATTCTAATTTTGCTTTTATTCACTTTAACTGAATTATTTCTCACTCAATTCTAAATTCGTTTTCCAAATTGTCCATTTAGAGAAATTATCGTAACAGTTTGTGCCGGTGGAGCATTAGAAGAAATTAATTATTAAAAATTTATTACAGGACGTATAAATTATGCGTAATTTGTTAATGATAGCAAATAAAATGTTAATTTTTTATTAAAAAACTATACAGATTTATTTTAATTAAAAAAATGGGTGATTTTGGAAATACTTACTATTTAAAAATGTGAACATTTAAAAATATTGTAGATGATTTATTTAACACTATTGTAATATAATTTTATTTTCAAGACTATCAAATTCATATTTTTAATCACAGTTGTATGTGTCAGACGAATAACAAGTCAACTCAACATGAAATAAATAAATTCAATTTTTTTTCTTGTATAAATACTTGCAGTTCGATATAAATACGCTTTTAAAATTTTGTGTAAATATCCACGATTAAAGTGTTTTATCACACTACAACTTTAGCAATTATTGGATCTTTTTTGGCTTCCGGAACAGGACTATGGATTCTTCAAAACGAGAGAGAACACAACTCAGACGATTATTTAAAAAATCGCTGAAAGAAGTTGAAATCACTCTGAAAATGGAATTGGTATGCAAGAAGAAATGGATATTGGTACTTAATGTTTTAATGTTTATGATAAAGCTGAAAGATCATTTTAATAAAATGAAAAAATGAGAGTAATACTGCAAGAAACGGGAAATTTTGAAGAAATTTTTTAATAACATTGATTTACAGGAAACTTATCGCGATTAATTGAATGCTATGAAGACAAAAGTCGTTTTTATTTAAGCAACAAATGAAGGAAATAGGGAGTCTTGCGGTGTATCAAATGAAACAAAACACACTTTTCGTCTTTCTAAGTTAGAAATAAAACGTTTGAAACGGCGAACGGAGACTATTAAGAAAAATAAAAATCACGATGATTATAGCATTTATTCAGATGACAAATTTCAATATCTTTTGTGAGCGACAGAAGTTGGTTCATCGTCCGCCATAGAGCACAAAATATACTAAAGCTATTGAGCAATTGAAATCAAGCTTTTGGAAAGAAGAATTCTTCATAGAAATTTATGGTCATGAACTTTTTAATCTTGTATTAATGTAAGCAAAGAATGAAGAAATTTTCGCATTACTAGTTCATTATAATAAAACATAATTAGACCTAGTTAAGAGCATTGGAGACATTAGGAGTAATATCTGAAAAATATGAAGCAATGCTGTACTCATTAATAGAGTCGGCTCTTCCAGAAGATCTCATCGAAAAGTGGGAATGAAAACTTGAAAAGTTATGGCAACATTAGATTTAAGCATATTTCTTCTGAATTTCAAATTTAAATTGGCGCATATTTAAAGGCAATAATAATTAATATCTTATTTATTATATTAATTGAACCATAATATCTTTAATAATTAATTGGATAAAGGCTATATGTATTTAAAATAAAATAATATTTAGCATCGGTTTCTGAACAGATATGGTTGTTATGTTCACCAGAAATACTGACTAGGAACTTCAGCCAATAAAGGCAAATTCAAAGGTTACAGGCAAAACCAGATAATATAAAACCAAAAATATCACATGCATTCGTCAAAAAGCTGAAAACTCTAAAAGTAATATCTAAAATTTTATTATTTTGAAGAATTGGAAGAACAAAGTATTCATTACTAAAAAAAATTAAATTAAAAATATTTTCTGAGTCATAACTGCGATTCATAAACGAAATTAACAGAATAAATGTTATGAAAATTTTGTTATTCTAATTTATTAAATGATTCATTGATAGATTTTTTAAATATAACGTAATTTTGGCTCAAAAATTCCTATAAAGTTTCAGAAGCGGACCTCGAACCGATTTCACAATTTTGAACCGCCAATGAAAGGATGCGAATTCCCGCAGTATGAGAGAACAAAATGCGGAATCCTATTTTGAACGATTCCATTCGTAGCTTCCGACTCAAGCCTATCAAGTTATTCCCGAAATGAACGAACGGGTTTCTATACGCCTTTTAACCGAAAGCCGGTAAAATCGAGTAGTTAAGTCAGGTAAAATGTATTTCGTGATTAAAAGAACAGAGTGTTTATTTGATTACAATACAAAGTAAGTTCGACTTTAACAAGCACAGCTTGAAAATTGTTTTTTCTATAATACATAGTGACAACATATCTATTTACAGAATTTTTCTGAAAATTTAAAATATTAATATTTTGTAATCAAAATTGAAAATACCATCATAGAGAGGCCTTTCCTATTGACTTCGTAAGAAAGAGACTTCTCAAGGATTTTTGGCTTAAAGTATACCTTTAAAGTAGAAGTGCTAGTATCAATAATAGTTTTAAAAAGAAAACGAAAGGACTATAGCCCTTTTCAAAATTAGTACAATAGAATTTTCAACGCTATTTTTGAACAAATTAAGATTTTTTTCACTTGAATTGTTTATTTATTTTTAAGCCACTATCCTTTCCATAATTTAATTTCGCCTCTTGTAAGATGCAGATTTAGTAAAATATGTTTCAAGGGATAACTTAAGCGTACATTATCGGATTTTCATCAGGATAGCTAAACCTCTGTGAAACATTAAAAAGTTCGCCAAACGATCCTCTAGTTACTTAAACAAGGTTACCACAAAATCTCGCAATGGGCAAGAAGGCGCCAAAGAAGAAATTAAGTTTTGGTAACGACAGTTAAATGTTGTCTAAATCCTACTTATTTATTTAATTATTTATTATTCCACAGTAGAATATATTTTGCGTGTTTTGAAAGGCAAGAGATATTTATATATGATTTCAACTTTTTAAATGTATTTTTCAGAGTAGTTTTTCTGTTGTTAAGTTGCCAAGAAATTACAGATGTTCATTAAAATTGCACGAAATTAATAAGTGATTTTAATCAGTGAAATGTGAAAATTAAGGGAAGTCATTGGGTAATTAGGTGTATTTCTATTCAATTAATAACATTGTTGATTGCTCCTTATTTTTATTTCTGCTTTTTAATCTATTTTATCTTTAAATATGTATTTGTTTATGTTTCGTTTTAACCTGATTATTACGTTTTAAACTGATATGTTAAGTTTTAAACCTGAACAACAATGTATTCATTTATTAATGAGAAAGTTCATATTTATGCGTAATTTTTGTTCGTATTTTGACATAAAAATTTGTTTCGTTCCTATTTTTTCCAGAAATCTAAGAGATTTTTCTTCTTCTTTATATTAAGATTATGTTTTGAAGAGAACCGAAATTAGTCATTAACAGATGTTTTTGTAGTAGAATATTAGCAAATGACAAGATACAATCCTAAATAGTTAACTGTTCAGAGATTCAACAATAAAATGTTTAATTTCATTGCGATTGGACACAAAATGAAGCAGTTTCATATATGTCACAAATTTTTTAATGCAAAAGATTAACATGAAATTTGGAGTATAATTTTATGTGTAATGAAAAATGCTTTTTACTTTATACAAATTCACACATGTAAAAAAATTTTGTTGGCAGTATTTTTTAGAAACAATAGCAGTAATTCAATTGTAAGATAGTTGCTACATCATGATAAAGTTCGTAAAATTATTTTTTTTCAGATTTTGCATTTTAGATGTGGGATTTTTTTTTCTCCAAAATGTAAGCAACAGCTTTGGTTTTACAAGCATGAGTATTCTTATTTAATGGTTGAAAGAGAAACTTTTTCATTCTGTCCAATTGCAATCCATTTTCAGATCATAAATGGTTCTACGATAAAGTCTTTGTATGCATTGCTTCAACATTTAATATACATAGAAAAATTCTGACATAAAAGATTTGAGGACATTAATTCCGTATTTAAATAAAAAAATTAAGTAAAAAAAATTTTAAGCATGTGTTTATAATTTTTTTCTGTAAGAATGTTAAAATTGCTTACTTGCCACACAGTTTTTTTATAGATAAAATTTCTGAATAACAAAAAACAGAGTGATTTTAGCATGTAATTTACACATTTCATCTGAAATGCTATAAAAGGGATGTATCTACCTTTAGAGTGTTTCTTTTAGAAAGAAAATGAAAAAAAAAAGCAAAACTGTATGTCTTTATTTTCAATAATGTCTAAAACTGTGGACTGAAATACCATTTTAATATGCTTCGGTTTTATTTCCTAAATTTTATCTATATTTGGGCTACACTGTATAAGATTCAACTTTTCTTTCAGACTTCAACAAACAAATTTTAATGAGTTTAATTTAATTTTTTCCAACAATATATTTATTGTAAAAATATGCAATAAATATATTGAAGCAGACTGTTTACAGTAACTCTTCAAGAGAATAAGGTGTATCAAAATTTGTACTTTTAAACTTAAATTTACAGAAACAAAAATTCTGTAAAATAAATAAATATGTACTTATAAGCTTTTTTAAGATCTAAGCACATTTAGGAAGTACAGAACATTGTTGTAAAATGTTATTTGATTACCTTAGAAGCTTTTTAAGGGATTACATTTTCCATATGAAGGTAATTCACAGTTTCCTCGAAAGTGTAAATAAAAGTTTTAAAGTCCTTTAAAAATTATGTACACATATTAACTCCTAAATACTCTAAGTATTTGTAAGTGCTATTTCTTTTGGCTTTATTTTTTAATGTCTATTTTCTTATTGATTTTAATATCTTTCTTGATAATTTGGTTTTTGTTTTCATTAGTCACTTTGATTTCTGCATTCAAGTTTTATTTTTATATAGCTAAATACTGATATCAGCTGTATATATTCTGTATAAAGTGACAAAACCTCTACCTAATCAACCAATAATAGATTTTGGAGTCTAAAAAATTTAATATTAATATTTCACAAAACGTTGTAAAAAGATTTTTTTTTTAATTCACCGTCCAAGCTGGCTTTTGACTGCTTAATAACAATGAGAAAAATAGCAACTGTTACTGCTAATTTCATGTTTTTAAAGTTTGCAATTGTAATATGAATGAAAATTTAATAATAATGGTATGTGTATAATGTAAGCAATGTGAATGTTATTGAATTAAATAATCTGTAAATCAAAATTAATTGCAAAACATTTACAAATACTTCCAAAAACTGCAATAAATAAATAAATATACAAATTTTATGTTTAAACGCTGAATTATACTTTTGCGTTAATTAAAAGGAGAGGAAACAATTGTTTAGATGCCTTGCTAATATTTGGATGGCTAATTTTTATTTTCAAATTTTCACTTCTGGTTTATAATTTTGATATTAACTTTGCTTTCAACTAGCAGAGAAAGAAAAGTAAATCATTTTTGAATTTTTAATGAGTGGATTTTAAAAGAAGATAACAAAAAACAATTTTAAAAATTTCACAAAGAAATTCGTTGTAGGCATTTGCAGCTAAAATTTTTGTGTTTAATATTCATTTCAGGAAAATATGGTAAGTATGAAAGTGGTGACTTCTTCTATAAGACCCCATGTTGCCAAGTAGGGGAGAATTGGGAGAAGTGGGACAGTTTTCAAGAAGTTTTTTAATTCTCTAGTTTAATGAATTAATGAATGCATTTAATAAAAATCTCTCTGTATGTTCTTTAACTGACTTTTAAAAAATACTAAAACAATAACTATTAGTCTTTATTTGCTTTGTTAAAAGTTGTAATATTTTTGCCCCTCACCTCTCTTGAACACATATAAGGGAAGAATGGGGCAAGATTTGAGAAAATTAGTAAATATTGCATTTTGATATTCATTTCATTTAATTCTTTATGGTTTTAAACATGCCAAGAAAAAGCTGATTTTGAAATCTTTATTGCTCTTCTACATTTCCATAACATTTTTTTACAATGACATTTAATAGTAAATAATTTATTTTTCTCTTTCTCCCTTATTCATGGCATTTCATAAATGTATATATATAAAATTAGCCATTCTTTATATATATATATATATATATATATATATGGTATTTTTATATCTATGGCATTTGCTTTCTTACTTTAGCATCATTTTTTTAAAGTTTTACATTAGAATTTCCTGTTACTGAAACTATGTGATTAACACGATTTTAAGAAGAAAATAATTTTTTATGTGAAATGATACAGAATGATGAATGTATGTTTTCATATTTTATATGATACCATTATTAACAAAAAAAAAAATAAAGAGTAAGAAAAGATGTTTAGACACACGAGTGCTCTTATATAAATTTTTGAAAAAGTGTGAGATTTTACATTATGTTTTTTGTTTTAGTTAATGGAAATTTAAAACTTTAATTGTTAGCATATTTTGCTGTTAAGAAAATATATTGAAATGTAATCAAACATGTCCCATTCCTTCCACAACAGTTTTCTTTTAAAATGTATATCATAGAAAGCATGCTACATTTATGCTTAATTTGACTATTAGTTTGTAAACACTATAGCTTTCAGTTTATTATGCATTTAAACTTAATTTTACAAATAATAAGAAAAATTGGAAAAAATAAGAATTTATATGTATTTCCGAGATTCAAAAATCAGGTTTCTTGTTTCAAAAAGAAATAAATTATAGCTGGTATAATAATTATGCATTTAAGGGTCTGTAACTAATGGAGGAACTATAAATACAATATAATCTTTTATTTGGAAATAAATGCATCTGTCCCATTCCTTCATACTCTTTCCTAAAGTTTTTTTATTCAATAATTTCAAGTTTATAAGTTCAAACATAATGTAAGAACTCATTTTTTTATATTTGTTTCTGTGGTTATTGAGATGAAATTATTTTTCTTTTTTAAAAATAAAGATAATATTGCAACTTGGTTCAACAAGAAAGCATAAGTTTCAAAAAATTCAGTTGGATTCAAAGAATAACACATTTCACCTAAAATGTTAAGTGCTACAAAATAATTTCAATACTCATTTCAGATAAAGATGTAAAAGAAGAAAAATAATGCTTCATCAAAAATCACTTCAAGACCAATAAAATAATCTGGCATGCAAAAAGCGCAATCAGATGGTGCTTCCTCCTTCAAGGTAATTTAAATGTATTTTGATAATGTTTACAATTTTTTCTCTTTTTTGTACACAAAGCTATTGTTATAATTTGGCTCAACAGGAAAGTTTAAAGTTTGGTTATAAAAATAAAATATTTCACTTAAAACATTTTATGTAATAAAATATATAAAGTACATATTGCAGATGAGCATGGGAAACAAGCAAAGAGGTGCTATATCATAAAGAACCTGAAAGGCCAATTTATCCAAAGGGATATATCAGATATTTTATACATTGGAGATAAATGAAAAGTATTATATGAATGTTATAATTTGTTAAAAACAGGAAAGTTTAAATTCTAAAATTTGAGTTAGATTGCAATATATATATATATAAGTTTAATATTTCGCTTCAAATATTTTGTATAAGAAAATCTTTTCCAACACTGATTTCATGTGAACACTAGAAATGAGCCAAGAGGTGCTATACCAAAAAGGATAGGAAAGGCTGATTTAGTCTAAGGGCAGACAAACATTGTTTCCTCTGCTGAGGTAATTAAAATGTGTTTTAATAAAGTTTGTAACAATGTTTCCTTTTATATATATATATATATATATATATATATATATATTTATATATA
>JAOUZG010050832.1:3105500-3119555 GCA_026289955.1 Argiope argentata
ACACACACACACACACACACACACACACACACACACACACACACACACACACACACACACACACATACACACACACACACATACACACACACACACACACACACACACACATATATATATATAAAGCAAATATTGTAATTTGGTGCAAAAAGAAAGTTTAAATTTTTTTTAAAGGGAAACATTTTAATTAAAGAATTATTTGAGATAAAATATCTCTATCTTACCTCAAAATGTTTGATTTAATTTTTTCATTTCTTATTTTTGGTACTGTCTTACTTATATTATTTTTATTAAGCTGCATAAGAGGTACAACTAACAGTGACTTAGCCAGCCATTTTGAAATCTTGTAGAAAGAATTAGTGCAAACTTATAACTGAAAAGCATTTTTATTTCTACAATTCCTTTCGTCTATAGTTTTGCCAAAGTAAATAAAATTCTTTCTTTTCTTTCTTTCAATACTAGAAAGAAATTTATTTGTAACCTGAGGCACTAATTGAGATATTATGTCCCTTCTCCCTATTTGTTTTCAGTATAAGACATTTTGTATGAAATTAGTTTTTTTTTTCAAAGTTTTTTCCAAATAGAGGATACTTGATTATATAAATCATTTTGAAATAATAATTTTTTTTCTTGTGGAATATTTTTAAATGTATGGAGTGCGTATCTTGCCCAGGAACTTTTAATGTACTTATAAAAAGCATATTTACAATCATTATTACTGATAATTATTAATTTATTTAAATAAACAGGAGAATTTAAAAAAAAAACTTCTTTAATATATTTTGTTAACATTTTTAATACATTTTTTTAAATCAAAAGTATAATTTAAAATAAGATAACAACCATATATCAATCAAATTTTTACCATTATCTCACTTTTGTGCCATGTATTCCTAATGCATCAGTGTTATTCCTTAATTACTTACTCATAATTATATATTTAAATGCCAAGAAGCTCTCTTAGAATTCAGTAGACAACTCCTAATACAGATATTGCTACTACTGAAATATTAACTCTAATTTGTGTTGCAACATGAGAATTGGAGTAAACAGAACAAAATAGCATTGATTTTTGTTAGAAATTAATTCCAAAAATATGAAATGTTACTGTACATATGTTAAACAATGTACTGTTTGGGCAGTGATCTCTAAACAAAAACAAGGTGATATTGTTCCATTTCTTGTTCACTATCTTGTTGACAAAGCTGTTGAAAACCAGGGATATGCAGAATTCTGTCAGATACTACAGAAAAGAAGGATATAGCTGTAAAAAACAGTCAAATATAGGGGAAAAAACAGTCTTGAAAATACCTGTGCTTTTGATTGCAGCATCATAAGACTTATCAGACCTTCAGTGACTCATCTAATTTCACTAATGATCCAAGTTCAACAGTAGCTCTTATAACTGGTGCTATTGTAAAGATATTTATTTGACTTGGTTACATTGCAGAAAGGTTAAACATTTTTTTTGCTGCAGAAATAATTAATATTAATAAGGAACAGTTTAGTTTCAACTATCTAAAAACATTGAGCATTCCGAAAATTTATACAGAAGATATGTTTATTAAACAAGGAATTTCTAAATTATGTTATAATTGCTTAAAAAGATCTATAGTTGCTTCACAGTAACAATGTATGTAACTGATGATTGGTATCAATTTTTTGAATCATAATATTGAATAATTTTTTTCAACTACTTATTGTTTACTAATATTTTGGGGCATAGCTATTTAAATAGTTATTATGTCATAAATAAATGTATTAATTAATGTTACTTTTACAAAATTCATATGTATATATTTTTTTACTTATTACCCAAAGATCACCCTAAGTACCCCTAGCATAATGACACCAAAATTTGAATGTGCAGCATGCTCACCATTTACATTTTAAAAATTTGAACAAATAATATTAAATTACTTTTGAAATTTAACATTTATAGGCACAGCAATTTATTCCTTAAAAATGCATTGGGCTAGATAAAAGAAACATAGAGTAATTCCTTCATTAGAAAAATTTGGATACACATTGAATAATTTGTTCAAAAGGCCGAAGATATTTATCTATTTTATATTGTTTGACTCATCCTTTTTGAAAAGTTTCAATTGATTTCATATTATTTTGTGTGGTTTCTCTGGAATTTCCATCCCTCTATTTAGAGTTTTGAAGTATTTACTTGATATTTAAGATTATTTTTTAATTAACTTTCATTGTTGAGACCACAAATTTTTAATAACATTCACTTAAACAATTACTGAAATCTATCAAGTTTTGTTGTGTACTGTATGAATTTTCCTAAAATGTATAGTTTGATTTTAAAGCAAATTGGGAGTTGATTTGAAAGTGCTTTTTTTAGAGTATCCAAATATACTATTTTATGCATTTTTATTAATAACATCTCAAATTTCAATACTTTGACAAACATACGGTCAATAAAAGAATTGTATTATATTTATAATTGAGTATGAGAATGGTGGTTGAGATTGCATTTGAAATTGGAATTCAGATTTAGGTTTTCACCTAATGCATCATGGATTATTGCTATCAGAAACGTTTCATTTACTTTATTCACTGAATGTGATTTGATTGCATAAATCTTGATTTCGTTTTTAGCAAAAGCATTTTTTTTCTCTTGCTGCAAATTATTTGAATGCTATAATTCATTTTTTTTTTTTTTGCATTTAAAAAATGTTGGAATAAAGAAATATTTTTTTTATCTGCAGCCTTTTGATTAAATGTAAGTTATGATGTTTTATAAGATGAAGAATATGTTATAATATTTTGTAATAGAAAAAAATTGTTTGATTTCTTTAAACCAAACCCTATAAAAATGACTTTTTTTTCTTTCATGTTACTTTTTTCAAATGATTGCAAAAGGGAACATTAAAAAAGTATAACTTCACTTTCTGTGAATAAATGTCTAAATCCTAAAATTATTAAAATTTCTAAAAATTAACTTGAAAAAATGCTAAAAATTAGCTAAGGATTACTATTATAATGTATCTGGAATAGTCCTTTTACAAACGATTCAAAGAGAAATATTATACAATTTTAAAAATCTTTGCAAATAAAATTTATGTGCTAGTCACTGTATTTTTATATCAGTAACTTTGCATTTTATTGTAGTACACTACAAACACAAATAAAATGCATAGTGTTCAGTTGGGCAAATAGAAACAACCAATGTAAAAGTGTTCCTTTGAAACTTTAGTACCCCACATATGTATTTTTTCTTCTAAATCCTGTTTATCTGAGTTACAACAAGGTTGATAAAAATTGAAATAGTGTTATTATTCATTTCTTGCATCGATTATTTGCAAGAAATTGTACAGTTATGGATTTCTTGGATTTTTAGGGCATACAATGACTTGGTTTGACAATGATGCTCATTATTTTATGTGAAATCAATATCGTCATCTTAAAAGAACTGTTCACGATAAAAAATGATTTGATATCAAGAATGGAAGAAGTCAAGGAACACTGATGTTTTGGAAGAAAAACATATGAAGCTAAGGAAGAAATCCAAAAGTAATGATTCTGATTTTTTTAGTAAGAGATGCAAATTTTAGAGATTTAGTAGTAACTTATCATTAGTCATGATTGATTTTTTTGACAGTTATGAAAATTTTGATCGATTATGGTGAAGAAATTACTATATAGTAAAGATGTCTTGGCCTGTAAAGCAGATTTTGAAACATAAAGTTGTTTAAAATGATTATTTCATTCAGATCATTCCATTACTGCGATCAAAAATGAAAACAGACATTCCCAGTTATCCTATAATCTCTGTGGGTAATCATGAAAGTTGCTGTGACTGAGAAGGGTTAATCCATAAATTAATTTAGAAAAGAAGGCATTGTTTCATAAACCCTATAGAATGTAATGAATAACTTACACAAATTACATATATTTTTTCCACATCATATTTTCATTTGAAAATCAAATTAAATAAAAAAAAGTTTGTATAATTTGTTTCCATTAACCTTAACTCTCTCTAAATGAAGAAATTGAGGGTATTTTAAGTAGTTTTCATCCATTGAGTATTTATTAAGATTTCCAAATATAACAAATGAAATAATTTTAAGGAGCTAGTCTGAAATTATTTGTTTGGAATTCAAAATATTGATCTTTATATGATTTTTAATAGCTTTAAATTTACTATATAAATCAGTGGGCACTTATTTTGTAGCAGATCAAGTTGCTAACTTACCTGTAAATCACATCTCTAAAGAAGATTATATCTTTATATCTTTGTAATTAATTGACGTTTTTGAAACATCATATGCATTAAAATTGAACTAACATGTAATTGTTAATTGTTAAGGATCTATATTGTGCAAGTAAATTCGAAGGGTATCAAAATACCTTACTAATTATTGATCTTTTTAGGCATCTGGGCATTATGAAGGAAGGGAATTTATTGCAGGAGGTAGCAAGGAGGATACTTGCTAATATTCTGAACCTTCTACCAGGTAGATTTAAGGTTATTATTGAAGAAAAATAATTATTATTTTGGTCTTTTATTCAATTAAATTTTTCGATTGCATCAGTTGGATAAAATAAACATATCAAAGAAATATCTTTTATTTGATTTCGGTAAAATTTTGTTGATGAAGGTTATTATAAATTGGAAAAAAAATTATGAAAAATTCTTAGTCATTTATTTGATTAAACATATATGCAGTATAAATCATTATTTTATCAAAGTTTTTTTTTTAAGTACAAACTGGACTTAAACTAAAGTGTATGTATTTTCGAAATTTATAAGGTGTTAAACGTTTTCAGAGATTTTCTGAGATTTTTAAGGAAGGATTATTATGTGTCTTCCACGAAAATGCTTCCACACAAATGTCTATGTTTACAGCTGTAGCTTAAGAAACACTTTAATGTTGAAAGAGTTCATTTCACACAGGATGAAATTCAATCAAATTTCGTACATTGGTTCTCTTAGCGCCAAATCGGCGATATTTGTTATTATTACATTTGATTTTTGCAAGTAAATTTAAAAAATAACTCATTTCGGTAAATACCGTTTGAATAATCGGCATATTCACCATAACCGATAGTCTTGACATACATGTACAAAGAACAATGCAAATCAAATAGAAAAATTGAATAATTATTTGTACGTCTAACAACATCACAAAAAGAAAAAATATATATAACTAAGAAATTTAAAGTATGACAAATGTATGACCAAAAATTGACTTCATTTTATTGATCTTAAATTTTTGTAAATAATTCATATCAAATTGTAAGGAGCAAATGCGAGGTAATCTGCCTAATTTAATATAAAACCAATAGTTTAATAATCTTAATTATTTCAAACTTTTTATAAAAGTATATTTATATTCTAATATAAAGTAAAATGTTCTTATGTTAAATATTCTTGAAAATTTTCTAAATTTATATTTATTATTTCTGAAGTATACACTATTTTTGGAAACATAAAATTAACAAATATCATGCTAACAAATTTTAGTTGTATTAAAAATCTAACTTTGATTTGTAACTTATTTTCAATGTGCCTTTCCTACAAATTGATTAGTTTCACAAAGTGTATATGCAAAACTATTCTGAATTTGAAAATAGTTAAAGTAAGCATTCAGGTGGGTGCAAAAGATCCTGAACTTATAGGAAAACCAATGAATAAACCATCACTTTACATCATTCTATGGAAACACTTTAAAAGTTATTTTAAGATAGTACTAGAGATGACCATTTCATTTTCCTCCAACTTGAAAAAGAAATCAAATTATTTTAAAGAAAACTTACTCTCACGAACTGTTATTTCAAAAAATAGGGTGATAAAGAGCTCCCCCCCCCAACATGTATCAGTAGTCATGAGCAGCATAGCAATAAAGGAACCATAAACTCCTGCATGCACACTTTTTGTTTCAGGGTTGAAAACTCTCCCACTCCCAATGTCCTTCCCATTTCTGTTTCAAAAACTATCAATGTCAGTTGAGAATGCTCATTACTCACCATATTATTATCAAAATAAGTGCATCTGAGATGAAGAAATCTTGTGATATATTTTCATTCTTTCTAATTCACATTAACATGCATACAGTTTTAGATTCTTTGAATTATATCTAAGAAGGCAAGTTATTATTACATCATGAGAAAGAGAAAAAATGCCTGAGCAAATATCCATTTTTTCTTTATTTCATTGAAAAAAAGTATAGAGCTCTTCCTATGAAATAATATTTTCTTCATATCATTATACTTTTGAATAATAATTCACAATAAATAGTTGATAGAATTACTTCTTAACAATTGCATATAGTCCTAGAATTTCAGAAAAGAAATTAAATTCTTCTATTCCCTAAATATTTTTAAATAGCAAAATAGAAACAGTATTTTTAATTTCGAAGTAGTTCTTTTTTCTTTTAAATGTTAAAAATTCAATTTCTCGCAATTAATATTTAGTATTAGCTTAAAGAGCATAATCTGAAAACAATGCTTTTCCCCTTCTTTTTATCTTGCCAATGATTGTTATAGTAGATAATTGAATAATACCTGTAGATTTAAGGAGATTATTCAATTATTTCATTGAAAAAAAAAGTACTGAATACGTAAAATATATGTCTTTTATAAATAATGAAATTCACAATTTCCTGCAAGAACTAACTTTAATTTAAATTTCATTATAATTTCCAAATAAGGAGTTCAAAATCAATAATTAGTTTAATCTTATCAATATATCAACTGAGTATAATTTGCATAAAAAGTTTCACATTTTTTTAATGTAATCTTGTTATGTATTTCAATATTTTCATAGCTTGTAAAAGAGAAGGTTCTAAAGTTTTTACTGCATCATCTTTTGAGAAAATAACTGCAATATTATTTACAACTTAACATGCTTGTGATGTTAGTCTCTCTTTTCTTAAATTAAAAAGGCCTTTTAAAAGATGTCGGAAATGAAGGAGAAAAAAATTATCACATAATGAAGTGTGGTTAAAATTAACTTAAGCACACTTAATAAAATATAAAAGAAATAAATTAAATGAATATAAAGGCACATGCAACTGCAACTAAAGTGAGAAGACAAATGAACAAGTTTTTTTATCCCTTCTAATTGACAGCAAGATAAAAAGTGACCCCCATACTTTTGTCCGATTCCTGCTATTCAAAATGGAGCTTCTCCACAAAAATCTGTTTCTATACTACCTGCTGTAAATATAGTCATTTGTTTGGAAGTACTCTAGTGGTGGTCACACAATTATATGTATAAAAAGCATTCTTAATAGTTGATGTATTTAAATAATATCTCATAGAATATTACTGCATTGTTCATGGTCTTATTTTTGATTATCACAGAAAGAGATGATATACTTTAATTGGTCTTAATGGTACTTCTAAAGGAGGCATGGGGATTTATTTTCTGTATCTGTCTTGAAAAAAATATTAAAACACTTGTCTTACTTAATATTATTTTTTTTAAAAAAAAAACTATGGTAATTTCTGAAAAACTGTAAAAACCTGATTAAAATTTGGAAATTGACCATTTCCTACAATTTTTTAATTTTATTTTTTAAAGAATATGACATTTATTCTTGGAATCAAATCTTTAATAGACAAGTTTTCATCAGAAATGGTTATCCTTCAATGATATATATTTAGCACTAATTTTTAGCTAGTGATTACTTAATACTTAATATATTAGAAAAAAAATGTATAATATTTAAAAGGTTTTAAGAAACACATACCATATAAACTGTATATTTACGTTCTTTACTTCAATCTTTTATCCTCTTCAGTTATTTTTTATTGCTAGATGATTCCTTATCCAGTTATTATATCTTGTAAACTTGTTTCCTTTTATTTCCAATCCTGCTCCAGATCTGGTGTATGAAACCCTGAAAACACATTTTGAAACATATATTTTTAACGGATTAGTAATTTTCGAGGAATAAGGCTTTAGATAAAGCTTTTCTAACTTTGTGACAAATTTCAAGTGCATAAATCACAGTTTACAAAATTAATAAGGAGCATTATTTTCTGGAAAATCCTCAATTTTTGTTTGTTTTTAGAGCACTGAATAAAAAGTAAATGAAATATTTTGTAATTTCTCATTGTCTTTTTCTCTCACTCTCTTAAAAAATTTGACGATTTGCTACAACTGAGCATCTAAATCTCTCTTCCTAGTTACAGCGTAATTAATCTAGATAATCTATGATATGTCAGGAAGTATATATTTTTTTAATTAGATTATTTTATGCTTTCCAGCTGATATTCTTTCACAAGATTGAATTTTTATTTATTACTTTAATATGCACACCTTAAAAATCAGCTTTTAACTCTAGGTAATTAAAATTGTCCACTTCTTTGTAGATTTTATAAACTTCCATTCTATGAAAAAGCCCATATAATTTTGGTGTTAATGCTTGCTATAAAATGCATTGTAAACTGCATATTTAATTTATCATTTGATCCTCTTAGGCACCTCACTAAGGCAAATAGGGCTTGTATTATTTTTTCATAATCATTGTATAGAATTTGTCCAATTTTCTTCATATCTTCTTTGTACTAGATTAGTGATTTCTATCATTTAGAAGTAATCTATCTTCGAAGAATATCACCAATATCCATATCTTGTTTGTAAACTATTGTTTCTGACCTCTCTGGTGCAATAATAATCATTACCGTTAGAAATGTTTTTAAACAGCATTTATTCAAATAGCATTACTATTGGTCTTTGAGACTATTTTATTCTTTTACTATGCACAACTGCTTTAACTTATAGATGGTATTATTAATTTTTCTTTTATCGATTTCTTTTTTAAAATATTGAATTATCAAATATATATATTTTTTAAATTTACATCGCTTTCTTCAACAGAACTCTTTAAATTGAACTAAAAAAATGTCTTATTGGAGGTTTTTAAAAATATTTTTATCAATTTTTTTTCAACTCTATATTTTATTTTAGTTTTGTATTCTGAAGAAACCAGGACTTTTTCCTGAAATATGCTATTTTATTCAAATAAATACGTACCTTGTTGGTCAAGAATGCTCCTTCATTAAATTTTTTTAAAAAATATTGTAATTAACTGAAGATTAAACTGTCACATATGTATCGATAGTAGTTGTCAGTTAATTAACTGTATTCATAATGCAAATATATGGCAAAATTTATAAATATATATAGATATTATTTTTCAGCTGTAATCAGGGTGACTCTCAATGAATCAACAGCCTGTTTGGGTTCAAATATTTCTTTGAAAGTTTTAAGATAATAAGTATTACTAAGAGAAATCTTCAATAAAAATCAATTCTTTAAATTTCAAAAGCCATGTAAAAATATAATTTTTATTTCTTTATTTGCTGGTATTATAGCTGCTAATGAAATGGTACAAGTTATTTTAATTTATAAAAGACTGATTCATTGATTCTTTTAAATCTTCCTTATTTTTTTATTATTTTTTATATTCATTTATTCATTATTTTAATTTTTATGAAGGATCCATTCATTCTTTTACTTATATATTTAAAAGAAATGCATTAAACAGAAAAATTTCTAGTTTGCATTCCAAAATAAGCATCAAATGTACAAAAAAATAATAATAATAGTCATAAGTAGGGAATAATACAAACATAAAAAGAGTGTTAGAAATTTAATATTAGTATGCAGTCAATTTTAAATCATACTAAGAATTTAGAAGTTATGAACTTTGAATCATTTAAAAAAACATTAAAATCCCATTAGGAATTGAGAAGTTGAATATAATCAATCTTAAAAGCATTTGACTACACATTATAAATTTTAAAGTTGTTAATATTTGATTTTAAAATGCCCCCCAAAATATTAACAATATCATATTCATCATCATACATTTATTGATTTTAAGGGCAGAATAATTATAAACAAGTTTATTTTCATTTTGAAAGTCTAGCCTAAATAATAAGTTTTAATCAAAATACTTAACTTGTCAAGAATTTAATTTTATGCATTTTTTGAATGACAAATTTTTAAACACCCATAATCTTTTGGGGTAAGTACATGAATTAAAATTCCACAAATGCAAGTAGCGATAACTTTGATAACACTGTCAAATTCTGGAAATTTATAATGAGATATAGCTGAGAGATAATAAACAATGTCTCAAACTAATTTTATAATACATATAAAATTACTTAAAATAATTCAGGATAAAAAAACTGAACCAATAGAATTAATTGCAAATATGAGTTTATTAAACTGAATTTCTGAAAACTAGACATTTTTAATCTTAAATTAATTTCAAATTATTTTCTTTTCTCAAACATTTAGTATTTAGCTTTATTTTCACCATAACAGAGGGAAAGCATTCAGCATTTTTCGAAATTCATTTCTTAATTTTGGTAAATGGCATCTAATTGAAAGAGCTATGTTGGCATAAAAAATTTTCCTGCAATAAATCCACTAAAAAGCTCTTTACAAGAGTCCACGATGAGGTGTAAAATATATCTTTTTTAAAAATTTAAAGCAAAAATTAATTTTGAAACTCAACTTACTAGCAAATAATTATCTTTCCTGGAGGACATGCTTTTCACCTGCTTCACTCATTTCCACATTTTTTCATCCATTCGATGATATCATCCATGAATTTTAAGATGCATCTAATGGAAACAAATTTCATTGCTTTTGACTACCTAATTTTCGAATTCCTGGGATGCATAACCTATGGCCCGCGAATGTTGTCAATAAAATAAGACTGATTTAAAATGAAATGAAAGTTTTTCAAATAAAAAGAGGAAAATATCTGATATGAAAAAGATTCTACATCAAAATAAATAATTTACAGTTTTTCATTAAAATTATTTACATTTTATTATGCAGCTCTTCATTTTGTTCCCTTAATGGCTACCTGCGAGTACGAGCTATCATATAGGAGAAGCTCGCGGACGTGATCGTGATGATCATTCTAATTTTTGCGATTTCTAAGCCCCAAATTCACTTATCGAAGTGTAAGAGAAAAGGTACTCTTACCTTGTCGTTCCGGGAACTTCTAGATGAGATAGAATCGAGGTATTCCAACGTGAATCAGAACACAACATCGAAAGCATTAGTCCAGGTTTTCATTTTCATCTATTTTTTATTTGCTTGACGAGGACACAGGCACAGATAATTATTTACAAATCTATACATACATCCTTTTAGTTGTAGAAATCATTCACATCGCCTACAACCATCTCTGGATCCGATCTCACCCCGAATCCAACTAAAGCTACACAAAAAACGCTAGAACCGAAACTGAAACTCACAGCTGTTACTGTGGGATCATGGGATTTTCCCCTGACGTCACCAATACGCTTGCGCGAAAGTGTTACATCACGTTATGGTGAGGCCAGGAATTCCAACACTAATAAACAACACGGCGTGGTTTTGCTAGCAGATCGGTTATTTCGTAATCGCAAAATCAGAACGGTCAGATATTCTCTTTTTATTTCGTATTTTTAGTTCAGAATCATTTATTTTATACGGGCATTTTGAAATATTTTAATAAAATGAGACAGAAAAGAAAAGGGGATTTTCAAAAGCAGAAATTTCAAGATTCATGGACAGATAAATATTGTTTTATCTATTACAATGATACTGTCACTTGCTTAATATGTACTTGCAAGATTGCAATGACAAAAAATTATAGCGTAATGCGGCATTATGAGACGGGGCATAAACATTTTGCATCTATGAAAGGATATGAACGATCACAAAAAATTGAACAATTTAAAAATTCGTTCAGCAGGCGAGCAATTTTTTTTTTTTTTTTTTCAAAAACAGGCATATGAGTTGGATTCACATGTGGAAGTGAGCTTAGATGTCGCTGAAGAAGATCGACCGTTCACAGATGGGGATTTTAATAAAAAGTGTTTGTTAATTGTACCAGAAAGACTTTGTTCTGAAGCAAAAATTAAATTTGAAAATATAAGCTTAAATAGAATGACTATTCAAAGAAATCAACAGTTGAATGAAGACATTGCAAATCAAGTAAAATCTACTGCTTCAAACTTTGTATAGTTATCTTTAGCTGTTGATGAATCTACAGATCGAACATCCGTAGCCCAATTACTTGTTTAGTTCGTGGAAATGTTAAAAATTTTTATGTTACTGAAGATGTTATGTTGAGAAATGTGGAAAATGACTTGGAATGTTTCCCATGACGGGGCAAACAACTGGAAGTGAACTTCTTTCCAGTTTGATACATTTGTGCAATGCAGCTTCCTTAAACATGAACAATTGTGTTAGCATTACGACAGATGGAGCAAAATCAATGACTGGTACGAAAATTAGAATGGCTACACTGTTAAAAGAACGCCTTGCCCAGTGTGGTGTAGAACTGTTGCAGTTTCATTGCGTTATTCATCAAGACAATTTATTTGGTAAAGAATTAGGATTTGCAAACCTAATGCAGTGTGTATCTGAAGTAATTTATTAGTAGTAATGCCCTCAAACATAGCGAATTCAAAGATTTTTTTAAGGAATCTGATGATCTGTCTTCTGATATTCTTTATTATACAGAAGTTAGATGTCTCAGCCGAAGAGTTGCTCTTAAGTATTTTATGGAACTATTTGATGAAATTGTTACATTTCTAAGCGACCATGGTAGAAATAACAGACAGTTAAAAGATGTAAGTTTCCAGTGTGATTTGGCTTTTCTCACAGACATAACAGGCCATTCGAAAGACTTAAACACACAAAATTACTAGGAAAAAATCAATTCATTTTTCAATTAATAACTAATGTAAAAGAATTTAAACTAAAGTTATGTTTATTTCAAAATCAACTAAAAACTAAATATGTTGCACACTTTCCCTACTGTTAAGAAATGCATCAGAAATTTCCATACTTGAAAATGCAGTAAGAAGATCAAATTAAAGTCTTGCTTAATGCTTTGATTATAGGTTTTTCAGATTTTGAAAAGTGTCAAACAAAAATTGATGTATTTTCTTCTCCATTTTCTGTTTATGTAAATCTAGTGGATGAGAGTATGCAGTTAAATTTAATTGATTTACAGAATTCTGATTTTACCTGATAATTACCTGAGGAATTTTCGTGCTTACAGCAATATGCAACTTTTTGTACGTGCAACTTTTTTAGGCAACACTTACATTTGTAAGCAAACTTTCTCACTAAACAAATCAAAAATAAGAAATAGAATAGCTGATAAGAACATTCCTTCTATCCTACGTTTTGCCCCAACCAATCTTAAGCTCAATAAAATCAATTTCAAATATTCAATCCCAGCCATCTCGTTAATTTCTACTAATATTGATTAATAATTTTTTGCTCAAAATCTAATTTGTTTTCTCTGTATAATCACCAAAACATTTCTTCTGTTATTCTATTTCAAGTTAGCCACTTTTTTTTCCTTTTTTGGTGGTAAAGTATTTTAATCATATTTATAATGTTAGTGTTTTATTCATTTATGTTGTTGTTGTTGTTACTTATGCCACTTGCCATATTGAACAAGCCCCCCTCCGCTGATACAGCAGCAGATTTAAGCCGAAAGGAGCGTCCCTTGTTTTTGAAGCAGCGCCAACTAGGGCCAAGAGTACGACTTAGCTACACACTCACCACATTTGCTTGCACAGCCTCTTTTTACAGGGGGGCACAGACACACATCTCACAGACAGCACACAGAATAACAACCATGCCCGAACCAGGACTTCCAGAACACGTGGAAGACGTGCTACCTCTATGCCAGAAAGCCGGCTTAACTATTTCTACAGAGAAGAGGCGGCGTTGTTGGGATAGCAAGGGGGACAATTGTCCCCCTGTCTACAACAGTTTGGTGCCTCTCCTTCGACCCTGATGATGAAAATTCAGTCGGTAAAAGTCTTCTCCACTTCCAAATGGTTGCGGTGAACTGGAGATAAATGTATGGTAAATCATAAACTGTCTTAAAATTAATATTTTATAAACAAAGGAAATATGCTAATAAGTGCTTACATCGGCAGAATGACTACACTTGGCATAGAAGTCAATCAAATGTGGTATTTTGCCGATTCGTTTTGGTTTGTTGCTTAAGAAATTAATGCGACGGATGCCGAAGACAACAAGTCTGCAGA
>JAOUZG010050839.1:0-11606 GCA_026289955.1 Argiope argentata
TTTTTTTCCGTAAACAAAGTTAGAATAAAAAAATTCGAAAATAATGCATACAAAAAAAATCTTCTTTATTATTCCTTTGATACAATTCATCTTATCCTGAAGGACATAAAACTTACTTTTTAGAAAAGATACAAAACATTGTTGCTCCGTCAGAAAAGATTAATTAAAGCAAAAGACTTTATTTATAAGTGGTCACTTTAGCAAAATACATTTTTAATTTTACTATAAAATGAGTGCAATTTCTTTGAGATTATACCATGTAAAAAGAAAGATGAATATTCCTTAGAATAAAACTTTCTCCTGTTTTAAGAAAGAATACTGTGGTTTATCATTTTAATAAAAATTTCCATTCCTATTTAAAAGTATATTGATTTTTTTCACCATCAAATATAAAGTATTAAAAACTCTGTGACCCTCCAGGATGCCTTTAATTCCAATGAATCTGCTTCGGTTATTGTAAACAATATGTATCCTGTGAGAAAAAAAATGTAAATTTTCAAAATTCAAAGTTTCTTATATTGGACCAAGCAATTTCTAAATTATATATATATATATAATAACTCAAAGACAAATTACAATGTGTTCAAAAGTTTAATATTTCCTTAAAAGAAATTCTTATTGCATACTTTTTCTCAACAATTTATTTTTACCAATTCAAATTTTGTATATATATACACTGAAGTTACAAAAGTCATGGGATAGCAATATGCAAATAAACAGATGGCAGTAGTATCGCAGCGAAAAAGTATAAATAGACAGTTCGTTTTCCAGAGCTTTCATTTGTGTTCAAGTTATTCATGTTAACATGTTTTTCGTGATTTATGGCGGCACGACGAGAATTAACAGACTTTGAACGTGGAATGTTAGTTGGAGCTAGACGCATGGGTCATTCCATTGCGGATATCGTTAGTGAATTCAACATTCCGAGATCCACAGTATCAAGAGTGTGCCGAGAGTATGAAATTTCAGGCATCCCATCCCATCATGGACAGCGCAGTGGGCGACCACCTGCACTTAACCACCGAGACCGCCGACGTCTTTGTAGAATGGTCAATGTTAATAGACACGCAACACTTCGTCAAATAACTGCAGGAATCAATGTGGGACGTACGAGGGACGTGTCCGATAGGACTGTGCGGCGAAATTAGTCTTCCTTGGGCTATGACAGCAGAAGACCGACTCGAGTGCCTTTACTGACAGCACGACATCGCCTGCAGCGACTCTTCTGGGCTCGTTAGCATATCGACTGGTCCCTAGACCAGTGGAAAACCGTGGCGTGGTCAGATGAGTCACGATTTCAGTTGTTACGAGCTGATGGTAGAGTTCGAGTGTGGCGCAGACCCCACGAAGCCATGAACCCAAACTGTCAGCAAGGCACTGTTCAAGCTGGTGGTGGATGCATAATGGTGTGGTCTGTTTTTACATGGACACGGTCCTCTGGTGCAACTGAACCGATCATTGACTGGAAATGGTTATATTCAGCTGCTTGCAGATCACTTGCAGCCATTCATGGACTTCACGTACCCACACAACGATGGGATTTTTATGGATGACAATGCGCCATGTCACCGGGCCAGAACTGTTCGCGATTGGTTTGAAGAACATTCCGGATAATTCCAGCGCATGATCTGGCCATCTAGATCGCCCAACATGAATCCCATCGAGCATTTATGTGACATCATCAAAAGGTCTATTCGTGCCCAAACTCCTGCACCATCCACACTTTCACAATTATGGACGTCTATACAGGCAGCATGGCTCAATATTCCTGCAGAGGACTTCCAACGACTAGTGGACTCCATGACACGTCGAGTTGTTGCACTTTGCCGGGCAAAAGGAGGACTGACACGATATTAACAGTCATCCCATGACTCTTGTCACTTCAGTGTATATAGGTTTATAATTTTTGGTTTTCCTTCTTTTCTTTTTCGTAGTTAAAACAAAAATTCGGCCCATAGAGGGTAAAATTTAAAGAAATTGCTCTAACCCTTTTATTATCTCTAAACGTCGATTATTTTTATGGCTGATTATGATTACAATATAGTTTTCAAGGGTATATTTGTCTTTAATATTCAATAAAATATTTGCAAAAAAAGCATTTGTTTCAAATATTTTGACAGTAAAAAAAAGAATTCTAAATACATTTATATATTTTAAATGTACAGTATGAGAACCAGTCACAATAATTTAAGAATGTCGAAGAGAAAAATTCAGATCAGGAACAGATATACCTAAAATAACTTCCATAATTAACGTAAATTGAATAACTTCTATAAGTAACTCAACCGGAAAAACTTTCATAAGTAACTTAACTTGAATAACTTCCATTGGTAACTTACCCGGGATAACTTATATAAGTAACTTAACTGGAATAACTTCTATAATTTAGTAATTTAAACAAAATAACTTCTATAAATTTGGCTTGTTAAGCTGCTCGTATCAGTCAGAATATAAATACTATTTTTAGTTGGCCCTTTATGATTTTATTGTTGAATATTATTTATATAAAATTCTATATTCCTTGTTATTTTTTTTATGAATTTATCAGTAAATAAACACATTTTCACCATCCCTTGAATTTTGCAGAAAGCACACACACACTAATTGTTTAAAAGGTTTTAGAATGAAGATTCTTTAAATTATCTATTTTATTATTTATTTTCCCTTATTTGTTAAAAAGCTTCCTTTGTTTTTCTAAAAATAGCTTTGTAACTAAAATTACTGATGTTAAATAATAATTTTTAAAAATTCCAAAACATTTTTGATATTTCTTTTATAATCATTTGATGTTATTTTTTTTCTTTGTGACAAAATTCATGTCGGATCACAAGAAATATTTTCAACAAATTCCTAAAAAATGCACCTTATAGTAAAAATTTAATTTTACCTCCCAGTTTTATTAAATTTTATCAAACCCTTTAAAGTATTTCTGCATTATAGAAATTTTACTTCATTTATTATTAATGATAAATTAACTTTTAAAACTTCTTTTGGAAGAAACATGATCAAAAACTAAACAGCCTCAAGAGACAACACATTTTCAAAAGAAGAGATTGTTCTCAAGACCATAAACTTGGGCAAGCCAACAACAGAGAGGAATTCTTTCAGGTTATGTAAGTTACAAATTTATTGAACGGAAAGTTTCTATCCCGTTTTTCAATGTTTTTGCAGCACGTCTTTGGAGCGTTTAAAATTTCATGAACCCAACTTACTTGCTTTTCGAGAATCAAGGGATTTGGTACTTATAATCGATTTAAGTTGGGCGAAAAGTAATTTACGGCTTCTTTTTCTTTTATCTAGGGTTTTTATTTTTTAGACTAAAAAAAAATTTTTTTTCTTTTGGTCAAATTATTAATTATATAATGCATTCAATATCAACATTAATAGAGATTTATGAAAAATATTTAAAGGCAGAACTTTTAAATCAAGAATTGTTATAAAGCAGAATTGTTAAATCAAGAATTGTTGAAAAGCAGAATTGATAAATCAAGAATTGTTGAAAAGCAGAATTGTTAAATCAAGAATTGTTGAAAACCAGAATTGTTAAATTATTAATTGTTAAAAGGCAGATTTGTTAAATTATTAATTTTTAAAAGCAGAATCATTAAATCGCACATTGTTACAAATAAGAATTGTTAAGCACTAAGTTTTTTTATAGTAAATAAAATAAATAATTAATTTTCGGAAGTTATTTAGAACTCTAATGGCAGTTTCTTTTCGTCACGTTAAATATAATGTAAAAATTATATCATAATCTGTATAAAATTATAAACTTGCTTCGATAATTTATATAAATATAAAAGTGTTATATTTATATATAAATATTTTAAAATATTATATTTATCGGTTTATAACTTTATGTATTATAGCTTATAGTTGATATTAAAACTATGAATCATTAGTGTAAGCAGCAGAGCGATTCAAAACAACCGACTATGGGACTTCAAGTTCTCAAATTCGGCTCTGTTTTGTTTTATTAAATTTAAATTTTAAACGTTCCGATTTCTGGCAATATCAATCTGTTATCTTCAGACATCTGCCAATATCTCATCAATATATTTTTAAAAATAATAAATCTAATACATAAAAAAGAATTTTTGTTTGTTCGCATTTTATTCGTTGCCGTACCATTTATCTGGTTGGTATAAATCTTGGCCTACTTGGTAACTATTGCTTGCACTTGTAAGATTGTTAGAGCATAGTACAATTATTATATTTAATATATAAGCCTGAATGTTTGTTTATTCGCATTTTATTCACTGCCGTTTTTTCATCCGATGGCGATAAAACGTTGTCAACTTATTGCTTTGAACCTGGAATCCATGACCAGTTGTAATTAAGATGCTTTAACTTCATTCCAATGACTTTATCTTTTGTTTATCTGGTTTTAATTACGCTAACATTGATAGTGTCAGGGCTAACACCGCACGAGAGTGTATGCCTGATGAAACTACCATTGATAACTATTAAAAAGGTTCGATTTATTATTTTTTGATATCATAGCATTATTTTTGGAAATTATTGACTGCTCTTTCATGGTCTAATGCTAAGATTTTGGGTTGAGAACTGGAAGGTTTAAAGTTCGGGACTTGGTTCCAATAAATATCGGTCGTGTATTCTCACCTGATGCACATTAAATCTGACGTCGGGGGTCTAACGTCCTCCTTCTGATGTTATTTGAAATCTTGTAGCGAGATGCCAACTCATGTGTCGGCCTTGTTATCTGACTGAGATTCAGAATCAAGATATCTGTCCCAAAATAACTTATCTATTGCTTACAAATTGGATATTAATATAATTAACCCTAGAAAGGGAACCTTAAAAAAACTAATAAGAATGATAATCATTCATCTCCTAGACGAAGTGTATTTAAAATCAATTTTTAAAGCTTGTATAAAAATCAAGTGTATAAAAATCAATTTTTAACTTAAATAAAATCATGCTACCTGCAGAGTATTTCATAAATCTTGCTTTTCAAGTAGGATAAAAATATTATTTATTTTCGAAGCAATCTTTACACATATATGCGTGATGTTCTTCGCACATTGCTCTTGAACATAACAAACGAAAATAGCGAGTCATTCTGCGCAAATTATACAGACAAAATACTCATTTTCTTTCTTTTTTTTAACTTTGGATTGTTCAGGTCGTTGAATGTTTAAATTCAATTTTAGAAGTTTACTTTTAATAGTCCTTGTTGATCGGGGCAAAGTTGATTTGTTGAGATGCTTTTTCGTCCATGGAGCAAGAAGAACTTCAATAAAATCTTCAACTACCGATTCATTCTCAGAAGTAGAATTATCTTCCTCACTTAATTCTTTCAATATTTCACGGATAGCTTCTGACCTACGCCACAAATGTTCTCCGTGAAAACGCTTCGATGTCTCCAAACATACACAGAAATACCTTCTTAACACTAACGGGACAGATAAACATTCGTCTCTGAGACGACTATTGTTCTGGATTTACTACAAGCAGAAATATTTCGGGAGAAAAGGAATGTCCTCATCTGTAGCTCCCAAGGTCAGATTAAGGTACTGAGTAGAACGATCCATTTACCGTTATAGGAGAAGAATAGTCAAAGTTATTTCGCAAGCGTTCGTCCAGGAGACGAATGGTGTCATTCTAGGGTTAAGCTAATATAAGCAAACAGGAAGATAAACATTGACGAAAAAAATATCATAATGTTTTCTTTGATATTAAAATTGGTTCTTCTGGTTAATGTTTATAAAAAAATATGCTTAGTAATATTTATATCACGCATGACATAATTTAACCGGATAACTACATTCGATATGTCTGCACATGAATCCAAATGTTTATTCTTTACAAATCGAAATAATTTTTTAAACCCAATATAAAAAGAAATCTTATTCGCTTTACTTTATATTTCATTCTACGCCTATACATGTTTGTATAAGCATAGGCCTATGCATGATGTATATAATTTGTGTATGTATATACATCGAGTGCTTATAAAAATAAATTCTACAGTTAACTGATTAATATAATACACCAACACTAAAATCATAATGGTTAATTATTCTTTAATTTTAATTTTAAAAAATAATTTAAAAATTTTTTAACAAAAAAGTGTGTTTATAAAAAATTTTATTAATATTTTTTAACTAAACATTCTTAAGTAATGAAAAACGAAAAAAAAAATCACTCGCTTAAAACATGCCACATTGGAGGTTGAAGACGTTCAGTCTCATAAATATGTAATTCACACTTAGCTTTCGTCTATTCCGCTGTTAGGCATAAACACTTGAATGATTAATAGCACGAAAATATTTAATTCTTTCGACACAGAAGGATGTTTTATGAGGGTTAAGATTTCGCTTTGGTTTTGAACTAAGGCACTAATACTTTAACTCAATTAGCAATAAGTTGGCCATGAATATTTTAATATTCAGTTATGCGTTTACATTTTCTTTAAAAGCTTATATTACTTATTATATTACTTATTTTTACTTATATTACTTATTTTTGACAAAATTAAAAATCATGTTAGAGATAATTACAAAATGACGACAGCTGGATTGATAAAATTTGGTACACGGAATTAACATCTATAGTCAAGACACCCTTCAAATTCTATACCAAATCAAACAAAGGCTTGATAGTTTGTCGATCTATACTTTCGGAATTATGCAAACCTGATAATTCAAAGATGCAATGAATCAAATATATTTTATGGCTACAGGTGTAGTTCTTTATCAATTGTTTAAAATCAATTGAGAAAAACATGTTGAAAGACAAAGTCACTTTTTAGCTATCATTAATCGCATGACAAGGATTAATCGCCAAAATAATTCGCGAATGCTGAATTAATTTCAAAGGATAATATGTCTTCGCCAGTCTTTTCAAGTCGTACTCCGGGTAACATTTTTATTAAAAAGTATACAAGAAAATTTGGGAGGAAACCACTGCCATAAATTTCGATGAATTTTCAATGATTTCGCCTCTTAAATTACAATACCGCTTGAATAAGTGATTCAAAGATGAAATATCAAGGTAATAAATCATTGTTCAAATATCAGTTGATAAGAATTATTTATTAACCACCCTGAAAAATTATAATTATAACTTTATCTTATTCATGCATGTAATGCCAGTTACAAAAAAGTAACTTCTCAGTCAATTTGTTATTTATTAACACACTTTCACGAAATTGTTAAAAATTTACCAATCGACAAATTGTGTATTTGACTTAATTAAAAGTTAATTAACTGTTTAGAAATTTCTCCATTGTGCAAAAAAGAATATTTTCGATAATATAATAAAATATAAATTTGTATGTATGAGTTTTAAATTTCTTTTTGAAATTCGTAGTAGTTACTGAGTTCTATTTAATTTTGTTAGCTGAAAACATTTGCCATTTTTCTAAGAGGTGTAAATTAAGTGAATTTCAATTATTTTAGAAAATAAAAAAAGGCTTTCCTTATTTTCATTCTTTGAAATTTTGAAAAAAATTAACAAACGCAATTTAACCCTTTGCACTTCAAAAAATAAATAGATACAACATTATTCACCTAATACAAAGATTTGTTTATTGAGATGAAAAAATATTTATACATAATTATTTTATGTATAATTTCTTAGAAAAATTAATCTACATCTCTCAACCATTACTTAGATATTTTTAACAATTGAATTTGAAAAATAAATAAATAAAACGTCAAAATGATTCACAATCTTGGATGGCGAGTCAGAGGCACCATCGGAGTGCAAAAGGTTAAATTTATCCTTAACATAAGCATAATTTTTTATATAATAAATATTTTATAAATTTATTTAGCACGGTGCCACAAATGGCGGCTATATATTTGCAAGTTTACGAAGTATATGTAGGCAAATGACGGTTATAACAATCATTTGCTCTAGAAAGAAAACAAAAAATGATGAGATGAACTAATTGTTACATCCGTCGCGAGTTTTCATGAAAAAACTGTGACTATATTTGATTTTAACTTCCAAACCTACAACTGACTCTCAATTTTATATGGCTATCATAAACGATTGAAAAGATATGTTTTCTGAGTTATATTAAATCAAATTAATAGTGTGGGGAAATGTGCAAAATATTGAAATTTCTAATAATAAATTAATAATAAGTATAGCAATAAAGATTGTTTTTAACTGAACATTTTTATTTCATTATCACCTATAAATCAAATAATGTGTTTGTGATATTTTTTCTAAAATTCTAAATCATATTTTAGAAAAAAAAATCTTTTGAACACCAATTTAAGAGGTTAAAAATATTATCAGCGATGCTACTATTTTTTTCTTATATTTTTTTCTCAAAATTTAATATAAATTATTTTTAAACATATTTAATAAAAGTATTTTTCAAAGTTTAATCATATTCTTGTACAAGCGTGATATTAAATATATTATTTTTGTGAAAGCTTATTTCTTTAATTAAAAACATTTTTTCAATCATTATATAGACAGAAGAATGAAATGTAAACCATTTACCAATGTAAAGTGTTTCGTACCTTTTAAATATTTTTAATAATTAAAAAATAATATTTGAAAGAATGATATATTTTCATATACACTTAAATTTTCATAAGTTACTTTTAATATCTTAGGAAAAAGATAAAAGGCAATTATGAAATTTTTAATGGACTATATCTTTGATGCATTTTAAAATACAAAAATCATGGTTTATGATCTTTATCATATACTTGATATAAATTATGAGAAAATGTAAATAAATATATAATATTTTAAATTTTAAATCAAAATATATATGATTTTACAATCGAAATTGCAAATGATTTCCATGAACCATCTTCTATGGTACATAAATTCGAATTTGAAAACGATTTCCATGAACCATATTATATGGAACATAAATTCAAGACATACATAATCTAAATACATGTTTAAATCTTAAGATTTATAAAAGGAATTTAAAGCGGGCATTTTTTTAAAAAAAATAAAATAAAATCTATTTATTTTTGTATCTATTTATTTTTTGAAGTGCAAAGGGTTAATAAAAATAAAATTGGTGTTCAAAAAATAAAATAAAAATCTCATCATAAAATGTATTCATTTTACTTCGAGTACCTTTTTCTGTTTTTGGCAGGAGAAAAATTTATTTTTGCTATACGATGCATATGTTCCAGTTTCATTTTTCTGCTCACTATTTCCTGTTTTTTTCTCTCTGCTCAATCTTTTTATTCGATATGTCGCAGAAGAAATTACAGAAATATTTTAAAAAGAAGTATGCACATAAACAAAGAATTCATGACGTACCAAAATGCACGGCGATTCCTCTACACCAGAAGCAAGAACTGGAAGAGGAGGGGGAAAAGTTTGGTTATTGAATCTCTTCCAACTGCAATCTTGGTATCAATGCGAGATCTTCGGAAGTTCGAGGAAAATTCAAAACATGCGAAAGGCTTTTGCTATTACCTCATGTCGATAGTAGAAATTTATCTTTGATATAAAATGTGTTTTTTTATCTTGTTAACCTTTTTGCTGATTTCGTAGTCGGAACTTTGTATTGTCTAGCATATCACAAAAATTTTATGTAGAAGAAAGAGAATCAAAAATCTTGAAACTAGTATATGATGAAAAGTGATTAAAAGTGCAATTTATATGTGCTTCTGGATTTGACGAGTATTAGTTTTTTTTCTCCAAAATAGCATTCGAATTTACATACAGAGGTGGACAAAGAAATTTATGTACAAGAAAAAGAATAAAAAATCTTGAAAATAAATATCTCATTAAAAGTACTATTGATATGTGTTTCTGAATTTGACGAATATTAGTTGCTTTTACTTTTCTCCAAAATAGCATTCGAATTTACATACAGAGGTGGGCAAAACATTTGTGTACAAGAAAGAGAATCAAAAATCTTGAAACTAAATATATGATTAAAAGTACTATTTTTATGTTCTTCTGAATGTGAGCATGGACGGGTATTAGTTATTTTTACTTTTCTCCAAAATAGCATTCGAATTTACATGCAGTTTTCCAGAAAAAATTCTACACTTTTACAATGTAAAGAAAAGCCACTGTAGTCTGCCATTTAATTTGAATGTGAAGTATTTTTCATATCATCTTCTTGTTATTAAAACAAATGATTTTTTCTCTTTAATGGAAATATAAGAAGTCCAAATAATATTTTCATAAAATTAATCCTACTTCGAGATCCTTTCTGGCTCAATTCATATGAAATTATTGTCTGTCAGATTTTTTATCTTTCTGTATTGGTGGTATTTTAAAAATATTTTTTAAAATATTTTTTGCTTGCTTCCCTTTTTCCCTCTTTATTATATTTAAAATATCTCGCAATCATAACAGAATAACAAAACGTTTTTTAAAAAATTATTTTTTTATCATTGTAGTAATAAGCCCTCTTGAAATGTCACTAAATTTAAAATTTTTCCTACTTTACAATGGCAGAAATCGAATCTCATTTAAAACGAAATAGGAAAAGATCGAGAAGCTACCTTTCCTCAGTGTAGTAAAAAATTTATAATGTAAAACCTTTGAATAAAAATCCATGCTTGACAAAAACTTTGTACAATATATATTGCTATTAACTTTATATTATTATTAACTTCATATTATATAACAAAAAATTTTATAAATTTCACCAATTTTTCTGCTTTGTTTTAAAATAACTAATCAGATTTAGCTGGATAACATGAACACTCAGACCAAAAATTTGTTTAGTGTTGTTAGCGTAAAAAATAGGGTTAGATTTTCCTAGAGAACATGAATGATAAATAAGTCCGACACATATTAGAATCGGGTAATTCTTGCAAATGAATATCAATTAATCTTTCGGTTTTTAATATGGTATAACTATATGGAAAAAAAAAGAGAAGCATAATCGAAAGAACACATTAGGAATAGTAAAGCTTATTAATGGAGGTTATCTAATATATGGATATATAAATCAGCATCTTGACAAGGTAATTTGGCATTTAAGAAAAAAAAGAGATACCTAATCCAAGTCATGGAATGGAGTGGAATGGGTCAATGAATAATGTTCTTTATTTAATTTTTTTTTAAAAAAAATCATTCAACTTAATATTTGGGAAATGTGAAAATTCTTGTATGTGTGCTTTAATGGGGATAACATCAATCTCAAAGTTTCCGTTAATAATTATCATCTTAGAAGGCCACCTCATTTTCCGGATTTAAATCCAATACAGCATATGTGAAGAGAGCTGAAAGTTAGAGTAGGAAAACACAACATTTATACGAAACTCGAATTAGAATATTGAATGTACTGTATTGATAGAAAAATGGAGGACTATTAATGCGGAAATAACAAACTAGGGTACTCTGTTCCAAGATATTTAAAAACCGGGCATTTGATTCTACAGAATACCCTGCTAAGTACAAATTCATCAAAAGATCGCAATATCCCATTTCTTTGTAAAAATTTGTTTCACACGGGACATGTTGCATATTGTTACAAATAATAGTAATTCTCACACAAGAGTGATAAGAAGATCCAAACTCTATTGTCTATGAAAACGCGTATTAAATATTCGTAACTCAAGCTACAAAATTCACTGTGAATTAACTCTACTTAACCCTCTCGATTCAAATAACGCTGAAGCTAGAGATTC
>JAOUZG010050843.1:0-13687 GCA_026289955.1 Argiope argentata
TACTTTATGTTGGTACCACAGGAAATTCCAAGAAGCAGCAACGAAATGCATTTCTCCATGCAATTTTTCAAAAAACTCCTCGGGCGAGGAATAAAAGCGACTACCTCCTCGCTGCCTCATGTTTCGCGTCGCTTATTTATCAAGGACAGATCATCAAACGTTTCTTTTCTCATCGATACAGGATCAGATGTTAGTGTGCTCCCTGCATCATTTGCCGAGAAAAAGAAACAAAATTGTATACAGCAACTGTCGGCCGCGAACACATCTCCCATCAATGTATACGGTAAGAAACTTTTGACATTAGATTTAAATTTAAGAAGAGTATTTCGATGGCCATTTCTAATTGCATCTGTTTCGGTGCCTATAATAGGAGCTGATTTTTTATATTATTTTAATATTTCACCTGATCTTCGAAACAAGCAATTAATAGATAATACTACCAAATTAAATACTCGTTGCAAAATTGTACCATCTACAATTCATTCCATTAAACTTATTACAGGCAAGAGTGTTTTTCATGATGTTTTAAGAGAGTTTCCTGAAATCGTTAAACCTCCTCCCTTTTCTAAAGAAATCAAACACAATATAAAACATTATATTGAAACTTCTGGTCCACCTGTTTTTGCCAAGCCTAGACGATTAGCTCCTGATCGGTTAAAAGCAGCAAAAGCAGAATTTCAGCATATGCTTGATTTGGGCCATATCAGACCTTCTAAAAGTAACTATGCATCTCCTTTACATATAGTGCCCAAAAAAGATAGTAATGATTGGAGACCTGTTGGGGATTATCGTGCTTTGAATGCCCAAACTAAAAAGGACAAGTACTCTATTCCTAACATTTTAGATTTTACTTCAGAGCTACATGGCAAAACTATTTTTTCACATATGGATTTAATAAAAGCTTATCATCAAATACCTATTCACGAAGATGATATTCATAAAACTGCCATAACTACTCCATTTGGACTGTATGAAAGTACTAGAATGCAGTTCGGTCTTTGCAACGCCGCTTCTACTTTTCAGCGTTTTGTTGATGAAGTTCTTAGAGGACTAAATTTTGTGTACGCTTTCATCGATGATATTTTAGTTGCTTCATCTTCTGAGGAAGAGCATTTACAGCATCTGCGATTACTTTTTGAGCGTTTGGATCAGTACGGATTGTCTATTAATCCTTCCAAGTGCATATTAGGAGTACCCACATTAGAATTTTTAGGATTTCAAGTTAGTGAGGCTGGAATAAAACCTTTACCAGATAGAGTAGATGCTATTTTAAAATTTCCTAGACCATCCACTATCACACAGTTACGTCGTTTTCTTGGCATGTTAAACTACTATAGACGCTTCATTCGACAAGCTGCCCATATACCGGGTGGCCAGAAATAAAACACCCCTACTCTGACCTCCCTGGATATCGAACTACTCAGTGTAAAGGCTTGAAAATTTGTGGACATACTATTCAAAAAATGGGGAAACGGATTTCACGAAAAAAAAATTTAGTTCCAGAAATCACCGATAGGTGGCGCTGTACCACTGGACGTATGCTGAAAAGACACAAAAACACGTTTTAAACACATTTTATTTGAAAGTACCAAGCATACATGAAACAAGGACGTTATCGATGCAGGGAATGCTGCTCAATATGGTTCCCTTCCTGAAGATGTAAAATGTGAAGTCTGTGGACAGCTTGTTCAACTGCGGATCGTAACTGGTCATCTGAGATGCTTCTCACATGCAGACTGATACTCTCTTTCAAATCTGCCAAGGTTATCAGACGTTCTCGATAAACAAGGTTTTTTAAGTGTCCCCAAAGCCAAAAATCACACGGATTAAGATCCGGTGAACGAGATGGCCAAGTTGTCGGAAACGCGCGACTGATTATTCTGTCAGTGGTGAAATGTTGGCGAAGAAACTGTTGCACAGGGAGTCCAATGTGTGGAGGTGCTCCATCTTGCATAAAAGTAATGGTGTCAAGGCATTGGCGCTGCTGCAAATGGGGTACAACAAATGTTTCGAGCATCCTTTTGTACCTGTTGGCCGTCACGGTACATGTCTCAAGGCCATTGGAAGTAACCTCTTCGAAAAAGAACGGTCCAAGGATGAATGTGGCTGTGAATCCACACCAGACTGTAACTTTCGGTGATTGGAGTGGAATCTCTTGGAAGGTACGGGGGTTTGTCGTGTCCCATATGCGACAGTTATGGGTGTTCACTGTTCCACTGAGGTGGAAATGGGCCTCATCGCTCCACAGAATCTGCCACGGCCACGATGCATCCACTTCAACTCTAGCAAGAAATGTCAATGCAAAGGTCAGTCGCATCTCCCTGTCTGTGGCCAGCAATTGTTGATTAGGGCGGATTTTGTACGGGAAACAATGCACCATTTTTCTGAGTACGTTCCACACTGTGCTATAGGGAACACCCAAGTGTCGTGACACTGCACGTGCACTACTGCAGCCTAAAACATTATCCATTGACTGTTCAACAATACCGGTGGCAACATCTTCAACGACATCTGAACAAACCGGTTTGCGTCCTCGACCAGGCTGAACTCCAAGATGTCCAGTTTCCTCGAATCGAGCGATCATTCTCCTGAGAGCTTGTGGAAGCAATGGTCCCTTACGCAAATCCTTAAGTCGGCGAAACTCTCGAAGTGCTGCTGGAGCATTTCCTTTATTCTCGTAAAACAACTTCACAAGCAAAGCGCGTTCTGGCAGCGTGACAGCCATCACTAATAAGAATGACATTCCCCACCTTTTAACTTCTTTTATACCCAGAACATGGCTTCTAACCATGCTTTATGCAAATTTTTCTGGTTACAGTATGAAATTGCAGTTACAACGGGAGTTCTAGCTTCTTTACTATTTTTATTTTCCATAAGGGGCAGAAAAATTAAAAAGGAAGCATGGAAGCATTCCATTCCGCATAAACATTTTAATTTTTATTATTATTTGTGTCTTTTGATCATAGTTCCAGTTGTGCAGCGCCACCTATCGGTGATTTCAAGAACTAATTTTTTTTTCGTGAAATCCGTTTCCCCATATTTTGAATAGTATGTGTACAAAATTTTGAGCCTTTACACTGAGTAGTTCGATATCCATGGAGGTCAGAGTAGGGGTGTTTTATTTCTGGCCACCTTGTACTTACTCCCTTAGTAAAATTACTCGAAGGCAAAAAGAATAAAAAGTGTTTAAAGAAAACATTTAACGCCAAATCAGAAGATCTTGCATGGACAAATGAGGCCAACACAGCTTTTGAACAGATCAAGGAAGCTCTTGCACATGCAACTTTATTATATCATCCAAAACCAAATGCTTCGCTAAGTATTTGGGTTGATGCTTCCGATTTTGCTGTTGGTGGTGCTCTAATGCAATTCAGTGATAATACCTGGCAGCCACTGGCATTCTTGTCAATGAAACTGACTTCTTCGCAAAAGAAATGGTCAACATATGATAGAGAACTCTTAGCCATCTATACGATGATCAAGCGATTTCGGCACATGTTGGAAGGAAGAGACTTTGTGATTTATACCGATCAAAAGCCTCTTATATATGCATTTCAACAAAAAGCTGACAAATGCAGTCCACGTCAACTCAGACACTTGGATTTTATTTCGCAGTTCTCTACAGATATTCGGCATGTTCCGGGAACAGAAAATTTAGTTGCTGACGCCTTATCCCGGATTGAAATCGATTCAATTTCACAGAAAAGCTCTCTCGATTATAAGGACATTGCATCAGCTCAGTTAGTAGATGATGAACTCAAACAACTTCTTCAATCAAATACATCATCTTTAATATTGAAACAGCAATATTTTCCTTTGGAAAATATCACGCTTACCTGTGATGTTTCCACAAATGTTCCTCGACTTTTCATCCCCAAAAATTACCGTAAACAGGTTTTTAAACACCTGCATAATTTCTCTCATCCTGGTATTGCTACATCAACAAAAATGATTACTCAACGTTTTGTGTGGCCTAATATCAAGAGGGGTATAAAAATGTGGGTGAAATCTTATCAACCCTGTCAAAGATCAAAGATTCATCGACATACAAAATCGCCACTTGGTACGTTTGCCTTACCTGATGCCAGATTTTCGCATATACACATCGATTTCATAGGTCCTTTTCCTCCGTCGAATGGTAAAAGTTATTGTCTCACAATAATTGACCGATTTACAAGATGGATGGAAGTAATACCTACAGCGGACATGACTGCTGAAACCATTTGTCGATCTCTTTTATCTGGCTGGATATCTCGTTTTGGTTGTCCTGCAATCATTACAACAGACCAAGGAAGAAACTTTGAGTCAAACCTTTTCAAAGAACTGAATTACATCCTTGGAACCAACCGCATTCATTGCTGTCCCTATCATCCAAAGGCCAATGGACTTATCGAAAGAATGCATCGCCACCTCAAGAGCGCAATTAAGGCTCATGAGACATCTAGGTGGGTTGATATTATACCAATTGTTCTTCTTGGTATGCGTTCAGCTGTTAAGAATGACATACATGCGACATGCGCAGAATTGGTGTATAGAACAACTCTACGACTACCATTTGATCTTTTCTCATCTAACAAGATTTCTACATGTAATCCAACATACGTCACAATGCTACGGGATAAAATGAGATCTTTGCAACCAGTGTCAACTTCTGCTCATGGAGGAAATTCCATATTTGTTCCAACGGCATTAAAAACCTGTTCACATGTGTTCCTGAGAGTTGACAGCGTTCAACCACCACTCTCACAACCTTATACTGGTCCTCATATAGTCCTCAAACGAAGTGACAAAGTTTTCATAATTCTTGTGAATGGTAAAAAGAAATCTGTGTCAATAGATCAAGTCAAACCAGCGTTTCTTTTGGATGACAATAATAATGTTCCCTCTGTTCCTCAAGTGGATAAACCAAAGCAGGATAAAAGTGAGCTAACATTGCATCCAGAAAAACAGATTTGTAAAACCTTTCTCAAACTAAATCTGGAAGACGTGTCAGATTTCCTAAAGTTTTGGAACAATTCATAACTTAATTTTTTAAAATTGTTATTCAAAATATAACTTGATCTGTTTATATATTTTAGCAAAATTTTGAATTTCATGTTCCATTATGAGTATTAATTAAAAAATTTTATGAATGTATCTTTTGATTATCGTTGATTGTGCAAATTGTTTTAAATAACAGAATCTTTCTCTGTTGTATATATGGTATGTCATCATATTATTTTTGTTGTGCAATAATTTAGTATATTTTCATAATGTAATATCGTTCGCCAACTCACTGGGGGGATACTCTGTGGTGAAAGATATCCTCTCTATGCAACTGTTTATATTGCGCAATCGTAATTAATGGAGGCGCCAGGCGAAAGCCGTGTCTGATGTATTTCCTGTCTGAACAGGATTCGCACAGATCATGTAAGAAGCGCGTGAAATAAAGTATGTGATTTTAATCGGTATGATTCCTTAGTGTTTTACTTCTGAAGATGAAATTATAACAACCTTCTGATGGAAATCAAATTATTTCCCATAATTCTTAGGTTCAGGGAAATTTTGAACAGCTACTGTTTTATTTGATGAGGGACGAATTGTACCCTCTTCGATAACATAACCTAAAAATTCAATTTTTCGTTTTAAAAATTAACACTTTTTAAAATTAATTTCTAATCCATATTCAGAAGCCACTTTTAAAACACGTTTAAGTTTTTCCAAACCCTCTGTTTCATTACAGGAAGGTATAATGAAATCATCCATATAAATTACAATTGTATTATCCCTAATCAGATCCCTGAACACATGATATATGAATCTTAAAAACACACTAGGACTTGTGGACAAACCAAATGGAGTTCTTAAAAATTCGAATAAACCGGCATGACAAATGAATGCCAAATATTTAGTGCATTTTTTCTCAACTGGAACATGAAAAAAACCGTTTTTTAAATCTAAGGTTGAGAAAACTTTTGCTTCTCCTAAATGATCGAGAACCTCCTCTACTTGAGCCACAGGAAAAGAATCTTTAACTACTTTTTTGTTCAGCTGTCTGAAATCCACGCATAACCTATGAGTACCATCTCTCTTTTTACACAACAAAATTGGAGATGCGTATTCAGAACAAGAATGTTTAATAATACCCATTTGTAACCATTCATCAATTTGTTTGTCGACAATTTTTTGTTCAGCGAACGGCATTCTACGGGACCATTGCCGTACTGGGATGTCGTCTTTTAATACAACGTTTAATCGCATCTCAGTCTCTCGAGGTTGTTTAGATGGTTCATAATTTTTTACCAACTGCAAAACTTGATCGCGTAAACAATCATTTACATTCTGACTAATATCAAGTAATTCACTCTCAATTACCGCCGCAAAAAATGGAAGTTTACTCTCAATAGAATCTATCTGTCTATTTTCGGCGCTCGACAATTCATTTTGCTGAATAAGATGCAGACATTTTGGCGGGAAAATTCCCTCCATTACTAATTGATCACTTATAACTGCTTCAATCTCAACAGGTTTACATTTTTCATTAAAAGCAAATGAGAAAATTGCTGTTTGAGCAGAAACTTCATTTCCAAAACAAGTTTTAACTTGTATATTTCCCATTGTTTTTTTAGTAGGAAAAAATGATTTATTTACAATTATAAGCTCACTTAATGAATCAATCAGAAACTTTATTTTTTTCCCTTCCACAAAAATATCAATATATTCAAGCATATTTTTTGGCTTAGTTCCAATTCCCGATATAACAAATTTATTTCCTGCCTCACTTTCATTTGTAGATTTTTCTAATCGCTTCGGACAGTTACGAGCGAAATGAAAGCTTTCCCCCTTTCCCCCGCAAACATAACAAATCCTTTTCCGGTTTAACATTCTGGATTTTGTTTCGACGGAATGACTCATTTTTCAACGCTTGCTTTTGGAATCCTATTGCTTTTGTTTCATTAACGTGAACTTTGGAATTACTCAATTCAGCTAACGATTTACCACGAAATGAAAAAAATAAATCACATTCGCGACCTAACTGAGTTGGCGGAAACCATGTTTTTCCTTCGCGGACACTTATATATTCCTTTGTTCTAAAATCCAATGTTTCATATAATTTATCCGCAACAATTAGATTACATAAATTTTTGAAATCCTTTTTTACATCTCTGGCCTGACAATAATAGTCAAATGCTGCAGTTAATCGCGATGCAAATTGTACATGCGACTCGTTCGGTAAACGTTGAGCGTTTTTAAAATTACTAAGACACTCACGAGGTGTCGGCTGAAATTCAGCTGAAAATAACTCTTTTAGTTTTTCGTAATCCGACAAATCTTCCTCATCTGCATAGGTTAACACATTATTTACTTTATCCCCTAGCAAATTAATGAGTATTTCGGCTTGCAAGCCTTTAGGAACTTTTTTAGTAGTAAATGCTTTTTCTAAAGACATAAAAAACAAATGCAATGCCTCGGATTTCTCAGGAACAGAAATTGTTAGTGTTTTCACAATTTTTATTAAATTTTCAGCACTAATAGATGCGTTTGTTCGCTCACAAGGCAATGACTGTTTTCTTAATTTCTCTAGCTCAATCTCCTTCTCGAGTTGGGCCAATTTCATTTTTTCAATCTCTAACTTTGATTGTTCATTTACTGCCTTAGCCGTGCGATCCTCAACGATCGACTTAATGACACCACGGACAAATTCTTCATCCGTTTTGAATACATCAGTATTTTCAATTAATCTTTTAAGTTCCAAAATTTAGCATTTTCTAACACTGTTTCGCCAAGTTCTTCGGCAAGAATTTTCAAATCACACTTCTTCATATTATTTAAAATACTCATTTTCAAAATTAAAGCAGGATAAATAGAGAATTTAAGAAGCACAGTACCTTTTAAAAGTTGCTGTTTCACCGGCTCCGAGCCCCCATGGTTGTGGGTGTGATGGGTTTGAATTCATCAGTCCACTGGTTTATATTACTATTGGTTTATTGAAGGATTAAAAAATGGTGATTTTTACAGATGAAGAATTGATTTGCAATGGCATGGAGATGAACAGTTACTCTTTTCCATCTACGTGTGGCACTTGGAGAATTTTCAAAGGAATGTCTCAACGGTTTCCGGTCGTGACCCTTTCTCGGCCGACGGTAGCGGAGAGAACGATCCGATCCGAATTCCTTGGTGTCGGGGCTCTCTCTACCCTCTCCCCTTTGACTGCTGATTCACACCGGAAGTGATGAGCGCCCTCTCGTGGAATTAATTTACCACATCACTCGGCCATCGACAAGTGAGGTCCTCCGAACTCTGAAACACACAAATGAAGGAAGAAAAAAAAAGAGAGGATATTGAAGAGAAAATGATAAAAAATAAAAACAAAAAGATTTGATGAAGAAAAAGAAATTCGTTGATCTCAAGTTGCAACTGCATTAGTCCAAGGCTTCATGTGATCAGCTGAAGTGGAAGTTGCATCAGGTCCTTCATGAGATCCTACTTTTGCTACGTCGTAGCGATCATGTAGCTTTATCTTGACCACTTTGTAAGGTCCTAGGAACTTGGGTCTTAGCCTCAGACCTCCTCCTAACTGGGTTCTTTTAATTGCTACCAAGTCATTTATTTTATAGAGTGGAGCAATTCTACGCTTTTTATTATACTGACGTCGGTTCTCTTCTTGCACTTTGAAGATGTTTACTTTCGCCGCCTCACGCATAGTTTCCTTCTCTTGAATCATGGCGTGCAAGAATTCTTCGTCCAGAATTTCTTTGATTCTTAGATCCGTTTTGTTTCTCATCTTCACACCTATCATCAGTTCAAAAGGAGTGAATTTGGTGGATCTGCTGAGAGTACTGTTAATGATTCGTTGAACGTCTGGTACAAACTTGAACCACTTTGCAGGATCGTCTATAGACAGTTTTGCAAGCACTGGGATAAGAGTTCCATGCATTCTTTCTATCTGGACATTTGCTCTTGGCACTCCTGAGGTGATTTGTACATGTTGAATACCTTCGTTTTTGCAGTAGTCTTTAAATTCTTTAGAAGTAAAAACAGAACCTCTGTCGGAAATAATTCTCGCAGGGTTTCCGAAGACTGCTTGTTGTATCCTGAGTTTTTGCAATGCTTCTGCTGTTGATGTTGATTTAACAGGATAGAACCAAACGAATTTGGTGAATGCATCTACCACTGTAAATATGTGTTGATATCTTTTGCTTGTAGATGGTAAGGGACCAATGAAATCAATATGATATTTGCTCAAAGGAGTATTGTCCTTTGGAACTGGGTTCAAAAGACCTTCTCCTTTGCCACGTTTTCTGTTATAGAGGATGTACTCAACACAATTCATTAGGACTTTTTCTATTTTCTGCTTTGCGTTAGAGATATGAAAGTCTCTTTTCAGCAAATCTTCAGTCTTTTGCAAAGCAAAGTGTCCTTTGTTGTGAATCCCACGAATTATTTCAAGCTCCCTCGCTTCTGGTACAACGATAAGTTCTCGTCCATCTACCTGTATATACAAGACATCTTCTTTTATACAGTAATCATCTCTGAGTCCTTTCTCGACCAGAGTTTTCAGCAATTGAATGCGTTCATCTGTTGATTGTGCAGCTGTGATCTTAGCCGTAATTTCACTTTGGGAACGAGTGACCAAGCATACTGCATTCCTGCTCAATGCATCTACATGCTTCATTTGTTGACCTGCTCTGTGAACTACTTCGCTCTCGAACTCCTCCAGAAATAATGCCCATCTGGCTATCTTAGGCGCCAGGTCTTTCTTTTCCATCGTCTTTTGGAAAGCATCACAGTCGGTGACTATTTTAAATTTTGTCCCCAAGAGATCGAAATTTCTTCAAGGCTTCTATAATTGCTAGCACCTCCAGCTCATAACTTGACAGTTTTTCTTGCTGTGGTGATGTCTTTCTACTCATATAATGAATTGGATGTAGTTGTCCATCATCTGAGCGTTGTAATAAAACTGCTCCGAAGCCATGGCTACTAGCATCCGTATGCAATTCAAGAAGTTTTCCTTGCTGGAAAATGTGGAGTACGGGACTTTGACACAAACGTTTTTTCAGACGTTGAAATGCCTGTTTTTGTAATGGCCCAAATTCAAATTCTACACCACTGCGAAGTAAATCACTTAGTGGTTTTGGTATTTTTGAATAATTTGGAACAAATTTTCTGAAATATCCTGTGAGACCTAGAAAGCTTTGCATTTGTTTAATATTCTGTGGTGAAAGATATCCTCTCTATGCAACTGTTTATATTGCGCAATCGTAATTAATGGAGGCGCCAGGCGAAAGCCGTGTCTGATGTATTTCCTGTCTGAACAGGATTCGCACAGATCATGTAAGAAGCGCGTGAAATAAAGTATGTGATTTTAATCGGTATGATTCCTTAGTGTTTTACTTCTGAAGATGAAATTATAACAACCTTCCGATGGAAATCAAATTATTTCCCATAATGGTGACCTGGACAATTTTATATTACGGACAATACTAAAAAAATATCTTCGCTACTACCGCTTTCATTTTCCCAGCATGGCTGAAGTAAGCGCTGTTAAAATTCCTCCCTACAATTTCAGCGATCCACATCTCTGGTTTGCTATGTGCGAAAGGACTTTCGAGCTTGGTGTACCGAAACCGGTGACTGAAAGTGCAACGAAATTTAACTACATTGTATCGAATTTGCAGCCGGAAGCCGCAACTATTATACGGGATGTCATCATAAATCCCGATGCAGCAGACCCATATACCTCAATTAAAACGCATCTTATTCAAAGATCCGGAGAGTCTTCGCAACAAGAAATACGGAAATTGCTTTCCGGTGAGGAATTAGGAGATAGAAAAGCTTCAGAACTACTAAGGATTATGAATCGTCGTGCCGCTTCACACAACGTTCCGAAAGAACTTTTGCTGGAACTTTTCTTGCAACAAATGCCAACATCTGTTCAAACTATTTTGGCATCAATAACACCAATAACTGTGGAAAAACCCGCTAAAATTGCTGATCGTATAATCGAAGTGAACTCTTCGAATGTGTCTCTGTCGGCTATTGCAATGACTTCAAACGGCGAAAATCGAATTCTTCAGGAAATCGAAAGACTTAATAGGCGAATCGAAGAACTTTCGATTGCTTACAAGAAGCAAAATTTCAGAAGTCGCTCTCGTCCACGCCACCGATCATTTTCCCGTCCTAAAGACCCTACTTTATGTTGGTACCACAGGAAATTCCAAGAAGCAGCAACGAAATGCATTTCTCCATGCAATTTTTCAAAAAACTCCTCGGGCGAGGAATAAAAGCGACTACCTCCTCGCTGCCTCATGTTTCGCGTCGCTTATTTATCAAGGACAGATCATCAAACGTTTCTTTTCTCATCGATACAGGATCAGATGTTAGTGTGCTCCCTGCATCATTTGCCGAGAAAAAGAAACAAAATTGTATACAGCAACTGTCGGCCGCGAACACATCTCCCATCAATGTATACGGTAAGAAACTTTTGACATTAGATTTAAATTTAAGAAGAGTATTTCGATGGCCATTTCTAATTGCATCTGTTTCGGTGCCTATAATAGGAGCTGATTTTTTATATTATTTTAATATTTCACCTGATCTTCGAAACAAGCAATTAATAGATAATACTACCAAATTAAATACTCGTTGCAAAATTGTACCATCTACAATTCATTCCATTAAACTTATTACAGGCAAGAGTGTTTTTCATGATGTTTTAAGAGAGTTTCCTGAAATCGTTAAACCTCCTCCCTTTTCTAAAGAAATCAAACACAATATAAAACATTATATTGAAACTTCTGGTCCACCTGTTTTTGCCAAGCCTAGACGATTAGCTCCTGATCGGTTAAAAGCAGCAAAAGCAGAATTTCAGCATATGCTTGATTTGGGCCATATCAGACCTTCTAAAAGTAACTATGCATCTCCTTTACATATAGTGCCCAAAAAAGATAGTAATGATTGGAGACCTGTTGGGGATTATCGTGCTTTGAATGCCCAAACTAAAAAGGACAAGTACTCTATTCCTAACATTTTAGATTTTACTTCAGAGCTACATGGCAAAACTATTTTTTCACATATGGATTTAATAAAAGCTTATCATCAAATACCTATTCACGAAGATGATATTCATAAAACTGCCATAACTACTCCATTTGGACTGTATGAAAGTACTAGAATGCAGTTCGGTCTTTGCAACGCCGCTTCTACTTTTCAGCGTTTTGTTGATGAAGTTCTTAGAGGACTAAATTTTGTGTACGCTTTCATCGATGATATTTTAGTTGCTTCATCTTCTGAGGAAGAGCATTTACAGCATCTGCGATTACTTTTTGAGCGTTTGGATCAGTACGGATTGTCTATTAATCCTTCCAAGTGCATATTAGGAGTACCCACATTAGAATTTTTAGGATTTCAAGTTAGTGAGGCTGGAATAAAACCTTTACCAGATAGAGTAGATGCTATTTTAAAATTTCCTAGACCATCCACTATCACACAGTTACGTCGTTTTCTTGGCATGTTAAACTACTATAGACGCTTCATTCGACAAGCTGCCCATATACCGGGTGGCCAGAAATAAAACACCCCTACTCTGACCTCCCTGGATATCGAACTACTCAGTGTAAAGGCTTGAAAATTTGTGGACATACTATTCAAAAAATGGGGAAACGGATTTCACGAAAAAAAAATTTAGTTCCAGAAATCACCGATAGGTGGCGCTGTACCACTGGACGTATGCTGAAAAGACACAAAAACACGTTTTAAACACATTTTATTTGAAAGTACCAAGCATACATGAAACAAGGACGTTATCGATGCAGGGAATGCTGCTCAATATGGTTCCCTTCCTGAAGATGTAAAATGTGAAGTCTGTGGACAGCTTGTTCAACTGCGGATCGTAACTGGTCATCTGAGATGCTTCTCACATGCAGACTGATACTCTCTTTCAAATCTGCCAAGGTTATCAGACGTTCTCGATAAACAAGGTTTTTTAAGTGTCCCCAAAGCCAAAAATCACACGGATTAAGATCCGGTGAACGAGATGGCCAAGTTGTCGGAAACGCGCGACTGATTATTCTGTCAGTGGTGAAATGTTGGCGAAGAAACTGTTGCACAGGGAGTCCAATGTGTGGAGGTGCTCCATCTTGCATAAAAGTAATGGTGTCAAGGCATTGGCGCTGCTGCAAATGGGGTACAACAAATGTTTCGAGCATCCTTTTGTACCTGTTGGCCGTCACGGTACATGTCTCAAGGCCATTGGAAGTAACCTCTTCGAAAAAGAACGGTCCAAGGATGAATGTGGCTGTGAATCCACACCAGACTGTAACTTTCGGTGATTGGAGTGGAATCTCTTGGAAGGTACGGGGGTTTGTCGTGTCCCATATGCGACAGTTATGGGTGTTCACTGTTCCACTGAGGTGGAAATGGGCCTCATCGCTCCACAGAATCTGCCACGGCCACGATGCATCCACTTCAACTCTAGCAAGAAATGTCAATGCAAAGGTCAGTCGCATCTCCCTGTCTGTGGCCAGCAATTGTTGATTAGGGCGGATTTTGTACGGGAAACAATGCACCATTTTTCTGAGTACGTTCCACACTGTGCTATAGGGAACACCCAAGTGTCGTGACACTGCACGTGCACTACTGCAGCCTAAAACATTATCCATTGACTGTTCAACAATACCGGTGGCAACATCTTCAACGACATCTGAAC
>JAOUZG010050847.1:365-12763 GCA_026289955.1 Argiope argentata
CTCAGAATTACAATTAGTCAATGAAAATGATAGGCTTCTTCTTAATGGGCATATTTTAGACATACATCTAGCAAATAAATCTATAAATTTTAATTTTTAGAAAAATTATTTTTAGTTACATATACATCTACAACACCAAAAGATATTCCTAATCCCATATATACTGCCTTAAAAATTCCTAACGTTAATAAATGATTTAAAATGTAGCCATTCATTCATTATAAACTTTACTTTAAGTTATACCATAAATGAAGCAAAATCTTTTATGAATTTCTATTGATCCAATTGTAAATTTCTATTTGTTAAGTAGTATTTAAATTAATAAGTTAAAAAACATTAGAAATTCACAAAAATTGGATGACGAACAAAAGAGTTGGGAACTGAAATGAGTTGAATAATTGTTGCCAATTGCTTCATCGCCTATTGACGTGTTACTTCTTTTACGCATATATTTGTCTTATATTTTTATTATTCTAGAAGATGCGAAATACCCTTGGCCCAAACTCCCAACGCTCTTTTTGTAGCCGAGTAACATGACCACAATACAAAAGTAATTATTTGTGTATCGTAGATATTATCTGGCTTCTGACGCTCTCACCATGTACTCTCCCACCAGTGAATCGGTGTGGAGACGAACGATACATTTGCACCAAGCATATGTGAATAAATGGGGATGTTGAGCGTTGTATTTAATGCGCCTGACTACCTTTGTTGCCGGTAGAGGACGCCACAACAGCTGTAAGACTGCGCTGCGTAAGGAGGTTGCTTATTCAAGGCCGCTAATCGCATTTAGGTCACCATTATGAAGTATGTGGATTATTCTATGACCAAACTTCTATTCTTAGGGTTTGTTGCCGAGTATTATAACCAAAATATATTAGTAATTACTTCAGTGCCGTAGATCTTCATATATATATATATATATATATATATATATATGAAGATTTTCTCTAAAAAATGGTAAGACTTAAATCATCACAATTTCTGATATATCGTTTATAAAATTTATAGTAATGACTGATAACATTACACTTTTAGAACAGCATCATCCTCGTTTACTTCGGGAATCTCAACTTTGTGAAATAATATTTTAGAGGGAATTAAAAAAATCATTTAATAGTAAAAGGAAATAACATATACGTTTACTTCTAGAATTTTTTAAAAACTTTATTAATAACAATTGCTATTTTTAAAATAAATCCAGAGGTGAATAAATGAATTGATAATTATTTTCCGGAAAATGGATATATACACCAAAGACATATTTTTGGGACATCTAAAACACTCTGAAAATAATCACCTCTTTTAAATTTTTGCTTTAAAGTTCCTTAATTTGAACTAGGTTTATTCATATGCATATTTAAAATTTGTATTTCTTTAAATAGTATGTTCCGAGATTATTATAAATTAGATATTTTTTTTATTTAGTTTATGCATTTTTTTAATTCTTATTTTAGATTCATATTCTGAACAAAAAAATTGAAGTCAATTCCTATTTATGTTAACAAAGACAAATTTTATTTTAGTTACTTGTTAATAAATAATTATGATAATTATAAATAATTCATCAAAAAATTATTGATTTTTGCAAGAACTGAACTTAATTTTTCATCTTCACGTGAAAAATGCTAAAATCTCGGTATTTAACTGATTTAGCTCTGCCTGTTGGTTTCAATTTTTATTACAAACAGCTGAAACTCTATTTAAAATGTTAAAATAAAATAAAATTTTATTTATTTTAGAATATTTTTTAATTAATATTTTTAAAAAAATATTCTAAAATACCGTGTCATCCAGTTAAAATTCTAAAAAATGTATTTGACTCAGAGTAAATGTATAAAAAGCATTTTATAAACTACTGAAATATTGAACAAGGTATATAAATAATATAAAGGTATATAAATATATAAAATAGGTATATAATAATATATAGGGAAAGTGTAAACTAATAGCAAGAATTGAATGTATTTGAGCAAGAATCAATATTTCTTTGGGAAAATTTAATATATCAACTACGAAAACGAAAATTTGTATAAATTAAAGTATTTGTGTTTTTTTTGTTTCATTTACATAGTTTGAAAAGCCTCTAAATCCTTTTTTGTATATATCTGACTATTTTGAATCTCTAATCGATAATTTTAAGTTTAATAATTCCTTTTTATAAGAAATCAATGAAAGATGAAAATTCAGGAGTTGCATTTGAAAAACTTGATAAATAATTGAAACGTAAATATTGAATGTTCTATAATCAAAATACTATACATAAATTTTTGTTACGATTTATTGCCAAGACAAATACCACATATTTTCTGAATTTAAAGTGTAAGAATTAGGAGCAATGAAAAGTATTCGAATGCTTTTTAGGCAGTTTAAAAAGTTAAATGAAAATATTTTCCAGAAATGTAGAAAAAAATCTTCATATAAGATCGTTAATTTCATTTAAATAGATAAAATATTCCAATGAATGAATTCTATACAAATATTTTTAAACACTATTTTTTATATAATTAGGTAGTAAACAAATTTGATGGAATAAACATTTTTTAAACCCCTTCTAATGTATTTTTATGTGAAATGGTTAATACAAACATATATAAAGTAGTTTTATATTTTTGCTTTGATACATTTTCTTTTAATGAAATTAGATAATATCAATCCCTATTTCATTTTGAATCCTTTATGGGGATTCTCTTAAAAATATCTAAATACGAAAATATTTTCGCTTACAAGGAATCGTTTTCGTTTGTGAAAGGAATTGTTATGATAGTTGTTTCTAAACTAAAGAAGTGCCTATAATGTTTTGGGTTTAACTTTCTTTTACGTTTAAACTATTTTAAAGTCGTGCATAGTTTCATAACTGCATCTTTGAGTATTTTAATTTCGTATTAATTTTAATTTAAATGTTGTTACCAAAACACCCTCAGTTGCCCAAAACGTTGAAGACCGAATATAAGAAAAGGATTAGTTTAATTATATTAACATTTCGTTGTAAAGCAATACTAGGACTGTTTAAGGACTGACCTCGTAATTTTGAACAGAGTTCAGATGACGAGAACAGCACCTGAGCTGGCATCTCCCTCTCCACACCACACCAGGAAGAGAAAGTTTGGTTTTGACGCATTTAACGCACAACAGAACACCTTACACTTCAGTTTTTCGGGTATCCAGTTAAAACGACTCCTGAACCTTAAACTCTACGACTAACGAGCCGAGACTTTACTGCAAGACCACTGCGGCCTGATTAATAATCAGGTTTAATATGAAAAGGATTAATAATAAGGTTTAATATAGCAATATATGAGTGTGATGTTTAAATATGCATATTATATTAATAATAAGAATTATTATTTAATCTAGTACTTTTTTAATCCAAAGTTAAAGCGCGTCAATAAATTAGTTTCAAAAATGAAGGAAAAAAAAGATTATACAAATGAATGATATTTCACTGAAACCAGTTAAATGTCATACTACATAGATTGTGCAACTCCATGAAAGGACAGTAAACAGTGCAATGATTTGATAATTTTAAGTTTGTAAATTTGAAGCTTAATCAAATATTAAAGCTTCCATAACATGACTTCAAAATTAGAAATTATTTAGCGAACACGTGCTTAATATATAAAAAAAATTACATTAAAAAGTATTTCTGAAATAATTAGAAGGACATTCTCACGAACTCCAAACAATAAACATATCGTTGCTGGTATTGAAAAAAATAATTTATCTTAAAATTAATTAATACTAATGAATATTTAATGGTGTATATATTTAATGAAAATATATAATGACGCAAAAGCTTATTTAATGAGAATGAATCATGTAAAAGTATATTTAATAGGAATGAATTATGCAAATGTATAATTTTAATGTTTACCTCTTGACTAGTTTCTGCTCATATTCTGTCTAGACAGAAAATGGCGTTTGATATTTTCTTTCAAATATGCATACTAACACTTTTGTTTAAAAAAAGGATGATTTTTGAATAAAATTTCAAATATATCTGTATCAAAAAATGTAATTAAAATGATTTATTTAGTAGTTTTAATAAATTTATTTCATTGTATTGATTTTATGTTCGCCTATAAATTAACATAACTTGTTTAGGATCATATTCCTTCATCAATAAACCATGCAAATAATAACACCGTATTTATTTTCCCAGACTTTAAAAAGTCAAAAGATGTTTTAGCTATTATTTTTGAGCAGTTTTTTTATTAAGGCAGGAAATTGCATAAAATTGTCAGTGGAAAAGAAATTACATGATTTCTACACAGTCCAGATCATGAAATTCACTTGCAAAGAGTTATTAACAATTAAATTATTTTCACTTTACTTTTTACATCCTGATTTGAAAGGAAACAGCATAAAAAATTGTTGCATTTATAACATTTAGATCAAACAGCTTCAAAATGAATTGTTCTGAAAATCTTTAGATCTGAAAATAACACTTCCAAATAGTCATAACTAAATCATAAATTACTTGCTCACCACAATAAAGCTTCTACCATAAAAGATGAAATAACCGCCCTTTTTACCATTTTTCCTTTAGAAGATTTAAATAACACAAGATGTAATTGTGCTTTGTTAAGTTAACAATAATTTCGGAAGTAGCTATATTAGAATTAAAGACGAGAATTAAATTGAGACTCATAATCCAAATTCATTACTTTAAAAACAACTCAGATTTTCTACCTTTACAATAATTCGCATGCTTGAAAATCAATATTTTATTATCTAAAGTACATATTTATGCAATATAGCTTATAAGTACCATATGAGGTGTATGTTCATACAAAATTCGATTATTTATTATTTGTGATATATATAAATATTACAATAATTTTGAAGAAACTGACGATTATATTTTTATTATATAGCTCTCATTTAAAAGTGCACCAGTAAAATAAGAACATTTTCTAGAAGTATTCAAAATTTCTTATTTTTAATAAGGACTAATGCTTACATTTTATTTACTAATTTAATATAAAAATATTATAAATACAAAAATATATTTTTTGTCATAAATTTTTTTATCTCTACTTATAATAAAGTACGAAGTGTGTGTGTGTGTGTGTGTGTTGGCGCTGTACAGGCCAGACCGTTCGACCTACAGCTACCAAATTTGGTATATGTATACCTTGGGTATCGGGAATGTGCACCTCGGAGCCCTTTTTTTGAATTTTTAATTAAAATTTTAATTAATTAAAAAATAAGCCAAATTTTGACGTTTTTTTTGCTATAACGTCTGAAAATATTACAGCACAAAATTGATTTTTCCATCACGTTAAAGCTCAAATAAATTAGCTTTTTAATGATACTAATGTTTTGACCTACGAATTAAAACTCTATTTTTAATGAATTTTTAAACATTTAATTTAATCGTTTTTTTTTTCAACAATTTATTTCACAAAATAAAATAAAAATAAAATTTTATCTTCTCGAGGATCTCAAAAAAAATCAGCTTTTAATAAAATGTTGCCATCACATTGTCAGAAGTTGTGATTTTAAAAAAAATTAATTACTGCCAAAAATAAAACAGAAAAATAAAATTTTCATCACGTGATTATATGAAATGAAACAAATAGGAAATGTGATATTTTTTAAACATAAATGCAAGATAAAATTTTTCTGGATCGTTTGCAATATCAAAGTTAACAATTCCATTAAAGAATTAAAGTAAATAAAAATACAAAGTAAAAATATTTAACAAAAGTGCGACAGTTAAAACTGAAAAAGAATTTTTAGAAAAGCACCAAACGATAATCTTCTGAGAGCGAGATTAATTATTTAAAAGCAAGAAATCTTAAACGAATTTTGAAAATGACGTCATTTCAAAGAAACGACGAACAAAAAGCAATTGATAATCAGTAGTAGTAAAATATTTGTGCATTCTTTTTTTTTAAATTTTAAAACAATATGACATGTTTTGAATTGTAACTTTTACTTATGCGAAGAAGATATTTTGTGGAAATTAAAGAATTCGCCATCGTGATTGTAATTTATCTCCGCATTTTAATGAATCATGCGAAATAAAAATGCAACTGCTTTAAACGAAGCATACGTAATATTAAAGCTATACTGATAAAACTATTTGAAAACACATCTTCTTTCAAACAAGCATACGTAATTAACATTGCAAAATTTAAAAAAGCAGAAAAACTATTTTTAATAGCATATTTCGGAGACATTAAAACTTTCTAAACAAAACAATATCATGTTCTCAATTGAGAAAAAAATAAATCAATTATCATTCCAAATTAAACATATAAAAATGTCATTTTCGGCACGTGTCTGTATAAAATGAAACAAATATGAAACATGATATTTTTGGAAAATAAATGCAATGAAACGTTTTCTATGATATTTTACTATACATATATTACTAATCCAATTAAACAATTTTATTTAGGGCAAATATGGCTTAACATCTACAAGGCATTTTCTGTAATCGGAGACCAACATCTAATTTCTTAATTTTTTGGGGAGAGACATAAATCTCTTAGCAATTGGTCCAAGTGAAATATATAATTATAGATTTAGGGAAAAAATGCTGATGAATTAAATTTTTACATACATCATCTGCTCTATGAATCATATTTAACAAAATATTCTTGAGACAATAAATCCTTAAATAAAAAAGTGGCATTCCAATCAACCAAATCCATCATCAAAGCTGATAGATCTATGAAAATTTTAATATAACTTTTCGATATAAACTGGCGATTTTAGATCACTTTATCAGGATATCAAAGAAGCCAATCAGAGTTACTCTAAAATAATTGGTCTAGATTATGATAATGATGATTGTTCTGAACTTTCAATATTCAGAACTGAATAAATCAGCCAGATTTGAAGAAGATAGAAACGCTTATTTATTTATTTAGAAGTTGAAATATTAAGAATATTTTACAAATATGAATCTATAAGACCAAAGGAATTTAAACCATAACTTTTTGAAACATATTTATAAATCTAAAAAAATATTATTGAGAGCCTTTATATACATCTAAAAATAAAATTAAAAACTATAGGTTTCAATTAACCTGTAAAATTTTTGCTGAATAATTCCTTGAGATCTTATAAATTATAAAAAAAAACTTATAATGTTTCAATTTCTGTATTGAACATAAAACTTCAATGTCGGGCTATTCTACTTTCAGTTCTTAGTTTTATTTAAAGACATGCTTAGATTGAGTAAAGAGGTCTTTATATTAATTGAAGTTTCATCATTTTCAATTTAATTTAAAAGTGAATTTTACGTGCTCTGATAGAAAATCAGAGAGAGATGCGGACTTCAAAGATAGGACTGCTAAGGCCTACATAGTAGTATAAGTGAATTATATGACTATCGAAATTTGAAGCTTAAAAATATTTTGCTGAAAAGCTTATTATGAGACTAAGTTATATAAAAAACGATTTAACCCTTTAGTCGGCATTAATATTGGCGAACCGACTGGTCGCCAAAGGCGGCTAGTGATTAAATAAAATATAAGATATCACTGGCATTAACTATTTCAACATTCAGTAAATAATTATGCGCTTTATTTTTAAATCAATGAAATCTTCAACATAAAATGTGGAAAAGCAACTTCAGTTTGACTTAATGAATCAAATGACTTAATATTATTTCGGAACTTCAAAACTGTATGCGATGAGAACGGCATTTGAATCCGTTCACATCCGTCCAAAGTTCACCCAGTTCTCATACATTTTGAATCGTTATTGGATCCAGTCTAGGAACTGACAATTTTTGCCTCAAACACGATATTCTACTCTAAGTTCTCTACAGGATAGACTTATTTTTAAAAGAAGCTATATTTCAATGATTCATTTTTCACTGAAACAAAGGCCTCTTGCTTATTTTCATAAATCAATATAAAAAGTCTAAACACAGTAAAAATTAATAAAATATATTTCAAATATATGAAATATATTTTAAAATATATAATATATAATAAAAAATATGAATTTATAAAATATATAATAAAAAATATGAATTTATAAATATCGTGAACATTTCATTATGCTAATATGTATCCAGAATGACCGAAATGAAATCGAATTTTTTAATTACGGGCAACTTATGCTCGTTTCTTAACTTACAAGCCCTAGACAAGCAAATAAATATTCTTGTCAGTATTTTTCTATATTTTCATTTTTTAAAGATTTTTTATGCTCAATATAAAGATGGAAGTGTCTCAAGTAATGTATACATGCGTTGGATAGATATTTAGGATCAGTTAAAAATATTCCCATGTATTACAATACAATTGAATTTATGAATATTTGTATTTTTATCACAGATTAAAAGTAATGGCTATGTCAAAAAATTAGTCCTTGATTATTATACCAAAAAAGGTTATTTTTAATCCAATTTAACAAATTAATATATTTTTAATCTTTCAATAACTTCATTAAAAACGTATTTGTATATCATTTTAGATTATCTGAATATAAACAAAGAAGTAAATTTCAGGATCAGTTAATCTAAATCTTGACATCTTATTTTCTAAATAAAACTTATTGACTACATCTTACAATAAACTTCTAATTTTTTTTCATTTTTTGCGGTAATTCTGTTTTTTATCAGCTACTGATTATTTCAGAATATAACTTATTTTACTCTTTTGTATGCTTATCCAAAGATAAGCATACAAAGAGTAAAATAAGCTTGCAAAGACTGAAAGAAACAAGCAAATAAACAAGAAAATGTGAATCGAAATTCCTCTTCTCTTATCACAAATGCGAGAATTTATTCGATAAAAATCAAAAGCTGATACACACTTTTCAAAGGAATGCTATAGCATATTTTAAGCTTCAACTTTTTCAGCAGAAGATCGAAGATGAATTCTACAGAAAGAATTGTTGGGCGTGACTCTTTAATCATGATCCTATTCCGAAAACTCTGGATACCAATTTTTATGAGTTAAAAGTAGAAAAAAAATAAGGAAATATTGGAAAGTCATTTTACTTATTTCACCGAAAGAGTTTTGACTTCAGCCTGCTTGTATTTTTAGTGAAAAACGATGAATAATATTATGTTTTGTTAAATATATGAAATTTATTTAATCTTATTACGACTTGAATTAAGATTAGAATCTATTTGATTCTTCCAATTTGATTTTGTTAAATCCTTACTACTGCATTATTATTATGATAGGTGAGGAAAATAATGAAATTTTTCTGATGATGAATGAAGAAAATTAAATTACGTGTTAGCTCATTTCTTTTTTGTCATTTGAGTCATTTTTGTCGACTGTCCCACTGTTGAATAAAACGTAACTGACACGTGTAGTAGTTAACTATTTTAATGACGGCTGAAGAAAGTTAATTTACGTATAAGCTGAATTTTTTATTTTTTATTTTGTGACTTTCGCCTTTTATTAAATGAACATAATTACTATTTAAATATTAGAATTCCGTATGAAGAAAATGATGAATGAAAAAAGATTAAATTATGTATTAGTTTATTTCAATTTAAAATTTGAAACAATTGTCACATTGTTGAAAGAACTTAACATAATCGACATGCTCACTATTTAAATAATACAATGATAGATTTAAAAAAAAGTTAATGTACTTTCTCAATGATGAATGAAGAAAATTAAATTATGTATCAGTTTTTTTTCTGGCATTAAGGAATCACATTGTTGAAAGGTCACCTATTTTCCTTTTTATACAATAAAAAATTCAATAACGGACACGAAAAAGGATTTTTTTCTTTTCGGGTTTTTTATATATTTTTGAAATATCTTTACTGCTGTTGTATTTATCTAAACTAAGAATTAACTTGATAATTTCAATAATTTATTAATCATAAAACCAAATATAGAGCCTTAATTGGAAATTACATTCACATATCAGCCGTCTAAATTGTATTTTTAATCATAAATTGAAATGAGTATGATCTTACTATTTCAATTTTTGTCCTTAAATATTTCCTACCTTCGTTCTTTTCTAAAAGCCATTAGACTTTTTTCATGTATAGATAAGTTTAGGATAATTTTGCTTTTTTTTATAAATTTATGGGAACAAAGATTGAAACAATAATAGAATTTACCAGTACATGGTGCTGAGGTATTTATTACATGCAGACTTTTGCTTCTTAAAATAAAGAGAAATGAAAGAGTTTTTTTAAAAAAAAATGTTTTCAATCAACTATAAAGAAGTAATATAAAGAATTTAAGTCAACTCATAGTTAAATCAACAAAGAAAAAATTTATTTAATTACTCTTTAGTAAGTAATTACAATTCATATTAATATTATTTTTTAAAAATACTCATTTCCCCTAGAATTGAATTCACCTTCTTCACCTTCATGTGAAAATTACTGAAAACCTCCCATTTTACTGATTGAGCTATAAACTATCGATTTCAATCTTCATTACAAACTGTTGAAATTCTATTTAGTAGTAAATAATAAATTAATTTTGAATTTAATTAATTAATTAATTAATATTTGAAAAAATTGTATTTTCATCAAATGTTATCTACTACAAGTTTTAAAAAATGCATTTGAACTTTAATGGCTGCATGACTTTTTTGTATTGGCAATCAAACATTTGAACAAGATATGCTTAGGGAAAGTGTGAACTAATGATAGGAATTAAAAAAATATTTTTTATTTAATTGATGAAAAATTTTGACATCTTGAAAATACAAGAGAAATCGAAGAAAGTAAATTTGTTCTGTATCACCAACATAATTAAACTGATGTTTAAGTAAAAACACTAATAATAATGCAGTTAGTAGTTATACTAAAAAAAGAATATGCATCCAAATAAGCAGTTAAGAAATTAAAACGAGTTTTTCCTGTTTGTTGTTACTAATCTGAAATAGATACAGCACAAATGAAATTAAATATATGACCATAACCCCGCTCCCCCCAAAAAATCTAAAAAAGCCCAAAAAATTAATTACAAAAATGATATAATAGCTCCATAATAAACTGTAAATCAATAAATTAGTTATAGAATAGTCAGTTTCATCCTTATTCATTGTCTTACTTAAAATGTTTTCTCGTTACATATGAAGTACATTATAGCCACTTGCTAAAATATGTATCTATATGCTTGTTTTAATTAATGCATACTATTTTAAACTGCTCTGAATTAAAATTACTTTACATCAACAAGATATTCGAAGACTTTTGGACTTGGGAAGAATATCTCTACGCCAATTTTTAACACCAAAACTATTACTTACAAAAGGGTTCATATTCTAACTCTAACAATCAGATAGATTGTCTGCAAAGAAAATTAAAGTATTTTTAATGAAATAAATTTTGTATAAAGTTCCAAAAATTTTCTCAAAAGGAATTATTCATTATATAAATCCTTAGTCTGGGTAATCTCCAAGAAATTACTAGCATAAATATGCTCCTTGACGTTTTTTTTTTTTTGTAATTGTTTTGCACTATTTCTGTTAAGATTTATTACTATTCAGATGCAGAAAATCAATTAAAGCAATTTTAATTTCCTCACATTTAAACAGAGTAATAAAATAATATTAAGATTTTATTACTCTGAATATTAAGAAGCCATTTAAACCTTATGTAAATTTAATTTATGTGTTTTGAAAAATTATTCTTAGCAGGAAATAAATCGTCTGCTACAAAATTTCAAAACTGCATTCCTTATAAAGTCATTTCGCCATATGTAGGAGTTTTGTGTATAGCAAAAAGGATCTCACTTCTTTAAAAAATAACTTATTTTGAATATATAACAAATATGGTCATGCAAGATGAAATATTATGGTCATTTCTTTCAACAAGTTTCCTCTGAAAATGCAATGAATTTTATTTCAAATGTTTTAATTTTGGTAAATTTGCTGTTATTATTAAAATTTTATATTATATACTTTTTTGCACTGTTAAAATATATTGATGTTGTTGCTAAAATAATCTCTATTGAAAATATTTTCATTCGATTATAGGATTCATTAAATTAGAAAGTTTTAGAATTTTAATCTTTTTTGTGACAACATTTATATTAATTTTTAAAAGAACTATGGGTTATTTTCAAATAAATGAATATTTCTTTATTTTTTGAAAAAGAAGTTACACTATTTGCAAAGAAATGTGTGAAAATCCTTATTTTTAAATAATGTCCACAATGATGGGGAACGAGTTTCTGAAAGTAAAACTGAAGTTTTCAATTAAAGATTTTTAAAAAAATCAGATAAAACTAAATTTTTAGCATTTTTATCGCTTAATTTACTTACAAAACTTTGATTAACTTTAAATAAAATCTATAATATAACTGTAAATTTTACACACATACACACACACACACACAGAGAGAGAGAGAGAGAGAGAGAGATTACTATTTCACTGAAACTTCATATATATCAATCTAAAAACTTAAAATATATTTAACTTAATAATTATCTATATTCAT
>JAOUZG010050849.1:0-16405 GCA_026289955.1 Argiope argentata
AAATACATCAATATATATTCCGGTTATGAATGTAGCCCAAATTCTGATACAAATATACAGTTCAAAATATATCAATCTTATGCTTAATTCTAGCTCTTTTTTGCTGTATTTTTATATATTGTGTTTTTTGTATGTGTCCTAGAAGACAGACTGACTTTCCTGCATATAATTCAACAAAAATTCGATAAAACAATGCAATTTTAGTGTTAAAGGAGCCAAACCTACTAAAGCAAAAGTTACTAACTAAACCACCAAAATTATAAGTTTCAACAGTATAACTCTTTTGTATTTTTGAATTTTTTTACAAATATTAATCATAAATGGACCTTTTCCAACTCAGTGATATAAATATCATTAAAATTTATTCGAAACTTTGAAGACAAATATTTTTAACATTTACAATATATTTCCTTTGAATGTATTCGAAACTAAAGTCAGAATTACTTTCAAAACTTATTATTGATTATAAACAAAATCGGCAAGCCAATTCGGTTCTCATCTATCTTTTAACTTGATTAGTGAAGTGATTGAAGTGATTTTTTTATCGAATTTTCTAAGCCTTTCATTTCATTCAATCACTAAAAACTACAGATTTGTTCCTATTTGACGTAAATTCAATCTTCAGCGTTAGACTCCTTGTTTACGATGAGCCAACATCAGGTGGGAACATTTTGTTATTTCATTCAATTAAGCATCTTTTATCCATCAAATGTGTTTTGCACATTTCATCTTGTGAAAGTATTCTTTTCTTTTTCATAAGACATCTCCAGAGTAAGCGAAGAGAGCTTGAAGTTACATTTCGGCTTAGGGCGAGGGATTGCGGATACATTATTCCTTCCCTTCAGGGTTTATCGTCGGAGAAAGCGCATTCATTCTTGAAAAAAAATTGTTGATAAAACCACCTGTTTGTGATATCTATTGAGAAGTGGTATGATGTTGGGAAGTTCAAGTTAAAGCATATCTTTACTTTGGATGTCCTTTGTTGGATAATTTTTAAAAGGAATTATTATAGAATTTCCCAATTAATTCGAGGAGAAAATTCATAATTAATGATAGTTTTAATGGAATAGTCGTAATTTTAAAAAATGATGGAGGACATAGGATAATTGTACTAAACAAGCAATAAGAAGTAACTTTTAAAAAATTAAATAACGTAGCAATTTTGATTTCTGTTGAAAAGAAGATACAGTTTCGTTATCAAGAAAGAAAATCAGTAGTTAACAGTTTTTTTTCTCTTCGAATTCAATTAACCATGATATGTATCAGATAAATTTTCCCATATTTGTGATGCATCATTGCATATTTAATAATATGTATTCGATAAAATATAAATTTCCCCATATTTTTGATTCATTAATGCCTATGTAGCAATATATACTGGATAAAATATAAAAATTTCCATATTTGTGTTGAATTATTGCATATTTAATAATATGTATTCGATAAAATATAAATTTGCCCATATTTGTGATGCATTATTGCATATTTAATAATAAGTATTGGATAAAATATAAAATTTCCCATATTTTTAATGCATTATTGTCTATGTAGCAATATCTACTGGATAAAATATAAAATTTCCCATATTTGTGATGAATTATTGCATATTTAGCAATACCTATTGGATAAAAGATAAAATTTTCAATTCTTTTGATGCCTTATTAAATATTCAGTAATATCTATTGTACAGAAATGTAATTTAATAATAGTCAATTCAGTAATATCTACATATTGAGTTGAACTGTCAACCTAAATTTTTTAATGTATAAAATATTTTAACACTTATTTAAGAAAGTTTGCACTCCTTAAATGGAAAATAAGAATGGACAAAATCAAATATTTAAAACATGAAAACCGATATACCCATAAGTTACAAAATTGGCAAATTGTATAATTGATTTTTGTATAATAATTAGGATTTACAAGATAAAGATATCTTCACAGAATATCAATTCATATACCTCACGTTTCAAGAAATTTAAAGCTTCCTAACCTTTATTAATAAAAAGAATATTTTTATTATATCTTATAACAAAAGTTGTAATTATGATATCTCAATTTTTTGTTATGGTGTAAACGTCATATATTTGAAAGCAAACATGTATTTAGTATCAACTATGTAAATAATATCATCGCATTAATCGATAAATATATTTTTAAGCATATATTATATTCTAATCTAAAAAATACTTTTATATGAGATAGTATGATACTATAATGACTTGATTCTGTCCGATTAAATAAGAGGGTAGCGTTAAAGTCAATCTCTTTATTTACGGTTGTAAATACATAAAAACTATGTATTTACAACCGTATGTACATAAGAACTATATACTATGTACATAAGAAACTCGTTCTCGTCTATGTTAATATAATTTATCTCAAAATTAATAGCCCAGTTAATTTTTTATATATTACATAATTGGTGAGGAATTAAAATCACGCAAAGTTTTATTTCAATAATTGGTGGAATTACGCAATGTGTTTTAATGTTGCAATCTTGAATTCTTTAATAATCAATAAATTTTATATCCAAAAATTAAAAGCCTAGTTTATATTTTTGAATATTACATAATAGGTGAGAAATTAAAATCACACAAAATTTTATTTCAATAATTGTTAGAATTACGTAATATACTTTAATATAAACATAATGAATAAATTTTTTATCCCAAGATTAATAGCCCAAATAATTTTTTTGTATTACATAATTGATGAGAAATTATTATCATGCAAAGCTAAAAATATTTAAGTTTATGAATCTTATAATCAAACATTTTATATTCATTCTTATCTAACTTGGTTGTCATTTTTTTCATTTTGTCTCAGAATAAAATGCATTTATAAAATATTAGCAGGTTCAATGAAAATAATGCAATGCAATTCAAGAATTCAATAATGATTTGACATTGATTCCTGTATGCGTTTTAAAGAGAGTTTTTATTTTTAAAAAGAAAATCAATGGCTATATATATATATATATATATATATATATATATATATATATATATATAGAAAGATAGATAGATAGATATCAATGAATAATAACAATAATAATAATAAATAAATAAACAGAATAAACAAGAAAGAAAAAAATATATGTAAGTAAAAAAAGGAGAAATCCGGTCTGATGACTTTCTCAAGGTTGACCATCTGGCAAGGATTCCAATAAAAAGTGGAATTTCTTTAAAGTACTATTGTCTAAAAAATTAACTCTTTTATGACCCGAAAATTCCAAATTTGAAAGTTAAAGAGAGGCATCAATTTTTAGCATATAAACACACACACACACACAGAGACACACACACACATATATATATATATATATATATATATATACAGAGAGAAGAGAGAATTTTAAATTCTCACATACAATAGATACCATAAAATTAAAAGTTGTGACTTTTTCTGTCTATTCTTAAAGATACAATACACCATTATGTGCTACATCTAACCATCTAAATCTCATTCACTTTTCTGCTAAAATAAAATTCTACATTCCCTTACCTTTTTTACTCAAGTAATGTTTCTCAGAACATTCTTTTAAAAAAACCACCATTTCTGTGCCTTGTGACCATAATGTTTTCACGAATGTGTATAAAAGGAAAAGAGAAAATGCAGTTACAAAAATTCTTACTTTTTAAAAAAATTGAGTAAGTGGAGGTAATAATACTATTATTTGAGAAAAGAAATTCACCGGCCGTTTGAGTCATCTATTATTGTGTAAGTACCTGATTGAATTCAGCTTTCTTTCAAATAAAAAGGCTTCTTCGACTTTCAATTTATCATTCAGCGAGTCTTCAAAATGTGGGTATTCAAGTCTCCGTTGAACAATTGGATTATTGCTCAAAACTAAAACTGCGCCTTGCAAAAAGTAGATAGCGAAAAGTTTATTCAAAATTTAAAATAGTTTCATATAGACTCTTCTTCATATAGACCAGTTAGATTTTCAGACAAAAGTTATTTGTGGTTAAAAGTTCCAGTAAGAATTATTTTGAATTTACTTTTTTTCATTTATTTATTTGTCTTAATATTAGTATTCGATAATTGATAATTCACTTGTTTATGTTTTTTTATTGTCTTTTTAGTAGGAGATAAGATTTTTAGTTATATAAGGAAATGTTAAAGTATATTTTGCTTACTTTTCTTCTTTTTGTATGAGTGAAATTCGATGCAAGTATTTACATTTCTAAATTTACATTTCTGATGATAAGAAGCGTAGAACTGTTTTTTTTATTTGTATAGTTTTAAAAATATTTTTTAAATTAAAGGGAAATAAAGTCCAAAAATTTAATGTATTGATATTTAATGATAGGATATAAGTTGTTTAGGAAAATGATTTCTGTATTTAAAATATTGTAGAGAAATTATTATGTTATTGAAATTACCAAAGTTCTGTGGTATACATCTTATAAAGTGGAGACAAGAGCATTTGTTTTTCTTAGAACCAATACTGTCTATTCGTTAAACTTTTTTAGTGTCTGTGTATTCATTAAATTTGTATTTGGATATTTGCAATAGTTTTTAGTATTTTTTGCACTTCTACTTTTTGAAGTTTTTATTTAATGGTTATGGAGAATAGGTAGGACCCAACTCACAACGTTAGGGTTCGCACAGAGTAACTAGACCACTAGAATAAAGTGTTCACTCTGGCTCAGAATTTGTAATCTGACTTATGAAACTGTCACCGCATATTCTCTTACCAGTAAGTCGATGGGAAGACGAACGATATTATCACGCCAAGCGTATGGCGAGAGATTTATGGGGACGTTCGTGCTGACATAGGCTGCTATTTCAAATGTGTCTGATAACCTTTGCTTTTGGTGGAGGACGCCACAACAGCTGTACAAAAATTGCTTATTCAAGGTTGCAGGTCATCATTATGGAGTTTCGCAATGTTAGGTTTTGTGGCCGAGTCACTAGACCACTAGACAAAAGTGATTATGTTGGTCCGGTTGTTATTATCTGGCTTATGATTCTATCACCACATAATTTTAAAACAAATCGACGACACTATTTACACTCTATTCTCTGATATACTTAACGATAGTATATTTACCAAAAGAGCTCCAAATTTTGAACAGATGGAATAACATGGCTTCAATCGCAATCTTGTTTTCGATGGCACACTTTGTATATTATAAACTACTTATTATGAAAATGCATATTAAATATATAAAAAGTAAATTTCTCTTTACTAGTATTTAGTGCAATTATTATATTCAATACACAGGGTGTTTCAGTGAACCGTTTCTGAACTTCTTAGAGGGGTAGGGTACATCCTGACAACCAAAATAATATACCCATGAGCAGTCAAAAATGCTTTCCTTGCGCAGTAGATGGCGTTGTGCGAAAAGTCCGAGCTTTCGTGCAGGGAATCTTCATTTCGCACAAGAACGCCAAGTTAGTAGGATGGATGATTACACAATCGCAGAGTTAGCCGATATGCATTTGGCGTACGGGGCTGCAAAGTGCAGTGGGCCAGCCGCACAGTGTTTGTACGCGGAACGATATCCGACGAGGCGTATTCCCAGTCATAATTTCTTTGCAAGACTGCACCAGAGGTTAGCTGAGACAGACTCATTAGAAAGAGCTCAAAGGGACAGGGTAAAAACAACACGGATTGCATACGCCGAACAGAATGCGCTGCAGCATGTACAGGGGAATCCAAGAACGAGTACACGAAGTGTAGCAAACACAGTCGGGGTTTCCCATAACAGAGTCTGGAGAATTCTCCGAACAGAAGACATGCATCCGTTTCACGTGCAGCGTGTTCAGACACAGAAACTGGAGGATTATGTATCTCGAATTGCTTTCGCACAGTGATACCTGGGAAAATGTTCTACAAATCCCTTTTTTCCTGCTGAAGTGTTGTTTTCCAATGATGCATCATTCACAAGGGAAGGAATTTTCAACACGCATAACGATCATGTCTAGGTGGTTGAGAACCCGCATGCAATACGACGTCGTGCAGCACAAAATCGATTTTCGGTCAATGTATGAGCCGGTATTGTGGGAGATCACCTTATCGGACCTTACCTGTTACCGGGTCGTCTAACAAGACCTACGTACTTGCTCTTTCTGCAGCAAGTATTGCCACAACTTTTGAGAGATGAACAGATTTCTACATCAACGCAATAGACAATGTGATTCCTACATTATGGAGCCCCTGATCATTATAGCTACCTGAATGTCCCATTTGGTCAACTGTGGATCAGACGTGGGGGTCCCGTGCGTTGGCCTGCTCGGTCACCCGATTTATCATGTCTTGATTTTTATTTCTGGGGTCATAAGAAATCACTAGTTTATGACACCCTTGTTGACACTGCTGAGGAGCTCGTTGCAAGAATCGCAGTAGCTGCCGGAGAGATTCAAGATATACCTGGAGCATTCCAGAATTTTCGAATGTCCATTCCTCGGAGATGTGAGGCGTACATTGTAGCCCGTGGAAGAAATTTCGAACACTTACTTTAATCCATGTACCTTTTGCTTCTTTTCATGTGTTATTAAAACGATTTCTCATTTACGGTTTCTTTTCTTTATGGTCCTTCTGTGTACAACACCGCTTCAGGAAAGCATTTCCGACCCCACATTGCTATATGATTTCGAGTTGTCAGGATTTACCCTACCCCTCTTAGAAGTTCTGAAACGGTTCACTGAAATACCCTGTATAAAAATGAATTTTCGTTTATTCGCATTTTATGCGATGTCGTACCTGTCATCCGAGGGCGATGAAACTTTACCAATTTATGGTTTTTAACTTAGAAAATCCATGTTTTTTACATGGTCAGTTAGATGTTGAAGATTTGGTTTACCAAATTATTTATTTGTTTTTGCTGAGGACAGGAAAACAAAAAAAAATTGTCTGCCCTAAGCACTTTAATAATAAAGCTACGTAAATATACGTATTCATTGTCGAAGAGAAAGTTAATGACATTCTTTCTAGCATTCCTAATTAAACAAGATAGTTATTTCAAATTTCAAACGTTATTTCCAAAATTATTTCGTTTGTGGTAGTAAAGCGTCGAGTGCCAGCTATTATGTTTATGAAAAGCAAAAAGCAATCAAGATATATATAAATGATTTTTGAAGTATTCTAAGGAACTGGAAAGCTATTTAACAAAGAGATATACTTATAATACAATGTTTGGCTATCTTTTATCTTTATAATTTTCAATATACAAAAATTTTAACAAAAGACACTTTGCGAAGAAAAAAAGAGCTTTTTCTTGGTCAGAATGAAAATTGTTACTTTACTCTAGAGTTTGATTTTCATTTTCATTGAATTAAATATTTTGTAATGAAGGAAATACTCACCCAATAATGGAAGCAAAACCATTTTGTTACTATGTTTCAGTTTTAAACAAAACCACTGGGTGTGGGACTCTTCACATTTAGATTCCAAATTTATAAACCGAAACAGCTTATGCTACTTTTGAAGCAATTACTATAAGTTGCTTTAGTTTTTAAATGGAAAAAATGTATTTCCGGAGTTTCCAAAAATAACCCAATTACTTTAAGGGAATGATTTTTACTAACGTTTTAAAATTACGTGAAGTTTGCCTTTTTCAAATTAGCATTAAAAATTTTGACTGATCTTCATTAATCTCTTTCCTTTCAAAACTGACTTTTCCATTTTCTTGCACTAAGGTTTGGAGTTATTTTCGAATTTAGCTTCACGTTTTCATAATATTTCCATTGTCTGCATCCTATTTTCAATTAGATGATGCTTTCTGCTTTGGTATTTTTTATTTTCGTTGTTTTGATCATTGAAAAAAGAATTGCAGAGCACCTCACACGATGCTGAAAAGTTAATGAAGTGATTTTTTTTGTTTAATTGACAGTTCTCAGAATTAAAAATTAAGTCTGACCCGGTAAGATTAAATATAATAAAAGTCTGAAAATATAGAATTTTTTGTATTCTGAAACTAAACAAAATCAATAATAAAACGCTTTTGAATTTCTGTCTAAGTTAATTTATTTCAGGCTACCAAAGATGGATATTGGTAATAAGTTTTTTGCACAATTTCAGACATGCTAGAAATTTTTAATTCAGCACGTTTCTGCAATTTTATTTAATATTTTAATTTTATATATTTAAATATTTTCAGAAAATTAATATAAATGAATTTCTATTTCATCCTGAGAGCGACATTTGATAAAAGAATATGGAAAAAATTATTTAAATATAACAAAATACTTATAAAAATAAATTGCAAATGGAGAATTAAATAATGAAGACTAAAATTCTTTTTATAAGCGCTAGTTAAAGTGTGCTTTTAGAGAAATTTTTACGAAATTTATTAAACATATTTTTATTATTGTACTGAGTAACAAAAAAAATATTAGTATTTTTTCCATTAAAAATACAGAAATCAAAGCGTAATTAATATATCGTGGATAAAGGATAAAGAAATTTTAAAATACATTCTAATATTAATTTTATACTTAAATACACAATATGAATGTTCAGAATTTTTATGGGGATTTTTGTTGCTGCTTATTTTACCTTTAAAGTTGCTTTTAAGATTTATAATTCTACAGTTTTGTTTGAATTGTGAAATAAACTGCTATCAGCTACATGGGGTGGATATCGTATGCAACTATATAAATTTGTTAATAAATTATATTTAAAGTTAGAGCTTAACAGAATGTTAACGTGCAGAAACTAATTTTATTACTTTCAACGTCACCCAGAACTTGGATAAGAATATCAACATCGAAAAAAATTTAAATCTCCAAGCTTCTCAAAAAATTATAGACTGAACTTGAAAACAAAGCTAAAAGCTGCTCCCCCCCTCATGATATTTAAAGAACGATAACATATTTGCAGTACGAGCGACAAATCTGAAGCAAATAGGTAAGATGGTTTAAAATATGAATAATAATTTCATGTAACAGACATAGCAGTCTTAAAATAAATGAATCATTTCTATATAAATAAATGTGCTTTTTTAAATAATAAAAAGTATCTATTTAATTAACATTCAGAATATCTTCAATAGTATGACCTTATGAGTCATTGCATTAGATTTATGGTGAGCAAAGCTTAAGGAAAAAAGAGTTTTATTTTTTGAGATTCTGTAGCGCGCAATTATTTATTAATTTCCACTTTTATTCATATGGATATTACTATTCGATAAAAACGTATATATAGAATATAAAAAACGCATTATTGAATAATTAATATTTTCTTTCAGGACATCAGGACACATATTGTTGGAGAGTTGTATGAAACTGAAGTCTCATATGTCGAATCTCTTCAAATCATCATTAAGGTAAGTTTTTCCACTTAATTTTTTAAATGGGTTAAAATTCTTTTTTTAAAGTAATTTTCTAAGAGAAACTAGTTTATTTATTCTTTGCTCACATCGTTACTTATAATTCCGAGTTACTCAAAATTATCGCGCCGATTAATATGATCTTTATTGTAAACAATGATAGAACGAAAAAATGTTGAACACATTACAGAATAGAATATTAAAGCTTAAAAATAGGCTTCAGTGTCTTATAAGATTTTTTATGCGTCTTCCCTAGGATTTATGGTCCTTATTCATGCTTTAGATATATTTATTTCCTGGTAAAGGTAGTTCTGAGAAAGTATTGTATTCGTCAAAAAATTCGAACTCCAGATTTTTACCGCTGTCCACGTTTAAAGCCTCTCTGAATTCGAAAAATATATTTTTGGAATATTTCTGTCTATTTATCTGTGTATGACAAATGTAACTCAAAAAAGTTGTGAGAGCCAGACGAGTAAAATTTAAAAACCGTCTTTACACCAAATTAGTCGTTACTTATCAAATTTTGAGCAAAATTATCCAGAGCTAATCTGTCCGTCTGGTTGTTCGACTATTAATTAAAGTGATAAAAAGAAAAGGAAAAAAAATCCGTTGCACAGAAATGATACCTATTTTGTAGACTCCTATGAAATTGGGAGCCAGTCCCAACAGGGGTAGAATGTGAATATATATACCATGCACAGAAATCATCTACAACACATAAATATCAATTAAATATGTGTTAGAATCTTCAATCCATTAGTATTTTAGATATTAGTAGAACTGCCAATGCCATGCTTAATATTGACTTGCTAATAAGTGATTAGGGCGATAATAAAATCAGACTACTTTTATAAAAGTAAAAGCTGTACACCATTTATCATCATGCAACCGATTCACCTATATGGTCCATTGTTAGGGACTCAGTAAAGCATTCAAAGTGGACTGTACTTTTTAATCAACAAAAACACTATTTACATAATAATTATACAACGCCCCATGGCTTACAGTAATATGAGCACGCTAGCTCCTACAAACTAACACCTTCGAACGGTGCGAACTATATACCAACTGACTGGCAGAGAGCAACCTGACAATCGCCAACACATCGCCATCGGAGTGCCAGATTTGGCGGTTTATCAGCTGAATCGGGGAGAGCATTAACATCCCGGCCCCCGTTGAATTTCTAAAAGTTCAACACAGAATTATTAATTAATTTTTACAAAGCGTAAAATATTACACAATATACAACAATGAGAAAAAAATTTCAAATATAAACATAGTATAAATTAAATTCTGAGCCTTTAAGTATTAAACTATTTAACAATAATGAAGATTCAATGCTAAAAAATACATACAATTCCAATTAGTAAATATACAATCATACAAAGCAAGTAAGTTCTTGAAAGCTTGTTTTGAAGGGAAATACAAATGAACTTATTTCTTAACTATAAGCGACCCATTAATTAGTTATCAGTCTTAACAGGCAAAATACAAATTTTTGAGATGGGTCTCTCCAATGTCCCGTGCATGGTCCGCACGTTGGCTACTCTTATGCGGCCATCTTTCCCATAAATTACATCCACTATTCTCCCCAGAATCCACTTGCATTTTGGAAGATTATCCTCCCTTAAAATCACCATCATCCCTGGCCTTATATTATCCTTCTCGAACTGCCATCTATAACGTTGCTGAAAGTGTGTTAGGTAGTCTAAGCTCCATTTCTTCCAAATAATTTGAGTCATTTTTTCTACACGCTTCCACCTAGATAGACGATTGAGGGGTGTATCAGTAATATCTGGTTCAGGAATTGTATTTATTGCCCGACCTATCAAAAAATGACCCGGCGTTAAGGCCTCTAAGTCATTGATGTCTGACGAAATTGGAGTCAAGGGTCTTGAATTGAGAATTCCCTCAATTTCTGTAATTACAGTTAAAAAATCCTCATAATTTAAGTGAGCGTTACCCACAACTCTTCTAAAGTGGTATTTGAAGGATTTTACTCCCGCCTCCCAGAGCCCGCCAAAGTTCGGAGCTCTAGGAGGTATGGATTTCCAGTTAATCCCTTCAGCAGACAAAAAGTTTCCTATTACTTCATCTGGATGCCTAAGTAGGTTGTGGAGTTTTTTGAGTTCGGAATGTGCCCCAACGAAATTTGTTGCATTGTCAGAGAACAGCGTGCAACACTTGCCACGACGGGCAAAAAATCTTTTCAGTGTCGCTATAAATGATTCGGAAGCTAAATCCGAAACCATTTCGATGTGAATGGCCTTGGTAACCATGCAGACAAAAATTGCTACGTAAATCTTATGCAGAGGTCCCTTTCGTTGATTTTTATATCGTACAAAAAAGGGTCCTGCAAAATCCACCCCTGAATTTGAAAATACGGGACTCATGTTAACTCTTTCCGGTGGGGGTTGACCCATTAGTTGTTCAACTATCACTGGTTTGTTTTTTACACAAGTTATGCAATTGTGCACTACTTTCTTCGTCAAATTTCTTCCACCAATCGGCCAAAATTTTTGCCTGGTGTAAAATAGCAAGGCTTGCTGACCAATATGCAAGTATCTTTTATGGAAATATTCCAAGATTAAATAAGTTACCTTATCATTACCAGGCAAAATAATTTGATGTTTCGAATCAAAACTAAGCCTTGCGTTTTGTAGCCGCCCACCAACTCTCAGAACTCCCTTCTCATCGAGAAAAGGATTCAAAGATCTAAGGTTACCTTTACCTGTAAGTTGTTTTCCTTCCCTCAAGCACCTTATGTCAATACTAAAATTGCTTTCTTGAATGTACCTGATTATAACCAATTCTGAAGATTGTATTTCCTCTGTAGTTAAAGGACCTACCCGACGCGGTGACTTCCTTCTGCAATTTTCTAAGAACCTATAAATGAAACTAAATACTCTAATCAATGTAAGGTAATTGTTAGTAGAAAAAATAACATGGGAAATAATATCATTATTCATTGTACAGCTTAGGTTAATATTTTTCGGCTGTTTAAGTTCACATGTAAAGTCAATACTAGAAGTCACATTTTTAAGTTCAAAGGTCTCATCCATCGGTGTAGATTGTCTAAGGAATGGTGGACCATGCCACCACAATTCTTGCGTATGGATCTGATCAGGCATCATACCTCTAGAAAGCTGATCAGCTGGATTTTGTGAAGACGAAATATGGTTCCACTGACAGTTTTTTGTTAACTCTTGAATTGTTGCAACCCTATTGCAAACAAAGGTCTTTAATTCGTGAGGAGGTCTCTTCAACCACGCAAGCACAATGGTAGAATCGGACCACAAAATTATGTCACAATCCTTAAAATTTAAAGCCTTTGTGACCCTTTGTATGAGATGTGACAACAGGAGAGCGGCAGAAAGTTCCAGACGAGGCATGGTGATTGGTTTTAAAGGAGCAACCCTTGACTTGCTGCATAAAAGGTGTACCGCATTAGTATCATTGGATGTCTTGCATTGGGCATAAATAGCTGCACCATAAGCGACTGAAGAAGCATCCGAAAAGCCATGAAGAGTAATTTTGCCATTGTTTTCGAAAAATCTACGAATTTGCAAATTTTCTATTTTTGGTAGCAAGGAAACAAATTCTAACCATTTTTTCGGAAGGGATCTGGTAATGGTGTATCCCAGTCTAACCGGATCGTCCAGAGTTCTTGCATGAATAATTTTGCTTTGGTAATCACAGGACCTATTAGTCCAAGTGGATCGAAGACTCTAGAAATATCTGACAGAACTGTTCGCTTCGTATAAGCAGTCTCAGATTGAACGGTCACCTTATATGAAAAACAATCTGAGGCGGGTTTCCATAGCACTCCTAAGGCCTTAACAGATTTTACTTCATTAGAATCGTTAAAGGAGTAATTCTGATTATAAGATTCATCATTTATGAGGCTGACATCATTTGAGTTCCACTTATGTAGCGCAAAACCCCCATGCTGAAGTAATAGAACTAACTGGCGTTTTAATTCCCATGCAGATTCCAAATCATGTGATCCGGTGAGGATATCATCCATATAAAAATCATCACGTGCAGTAGAAGCTGTTTCCGGAAATAATTTTTCTTCGTCTTCACACAATTGCCTTAAAGCCCTTGTGGCTAAAAAAGGCGCATTTTTTGTTCCATAGCTAACAGTGCAAAGTCTATACGTTTTAACTGGGTCTGTTGGATTTTCTCTCCAGACAATTCGTTGCAAGTCCCTCTGACCGGGTTCGATCAATATCTGACGATACATCATACGAATGTCTGCAGTAAAAGCAAAAGCGTGTTTCCTAAAACGCAGCATTATGGAGAACAGATCTTGTTGAGGTATTTTACCATTCATTTGAAGTTGATTTAAGGAGACACCAGTAGTTGTTAAGGCAGACCCATTAAAGACAACTCTCAATTTTGTTGACGATTTTTCCGGCCGGAAAATACCATGGTGTGGAAAATAGTAACAATATTTAGGTTCTATTTCGTTAGAGACTTCCTTCATATGTCCCAAATTTTTATATTCCTCAATAAAATCAAGATACAATTTTTTAAAGTTTGTGTTACGTTCTAAGCGTCTTGAGAGAGAATTTAACTGGTTAATTGCCATAAGCCTAGATTCACCCAACATCTTGTCTGTTTTCAACGGCATACTCACTACGTACCGTCCCTCTCTTGTTCTAAAATGAGTTTCGGCAAAATGTTTTTCACATTCTAATACTTCACTACTTAAAATAGATTCAGAGCCATTAACATTTTCTAGTTCAAAAAATTCACGAAGAGTCTTTTCAAGATTTGATTCTTCATGCACAAGCCCACAATAAGTGTACCCTGTAGTATTTTTGGCTAAGCTTGATCCGCTTACAATATATCCAAATGCAGTTTCTTGTAGTATTAAACGAGAATCTTCCATATATAATTTTCCCGTTCTTAGCATGTCAAAAAATAGCTGCACGCCGATTAAAGCATCAATCTTGGCAGGTTTATAGAATGCAGGATCGGCTAATTTAATATTTTTATTCAAATTCTTAAAATCTACCTTTAAATACGTGGAAGGGCTTAAGTGCGTAATTTTTGGCACGATCAGAAATTCCGTTGATCTTACAAAGTCATTAGATTTATTCGAAATTTCTGCTGAGACGCGTGCTTTCACCGGAATATAAGTTCCGTTTAAACCAGAAAGGGAAATATTAATTTTTTCTCTTTTCAATCTCAAAAGATTTGCACTCTCCATAGTGAGGGCATTGATTTGAGAGCCAGAATCAAGGATGCATCTTAATGGATATTTATTTCCACTAATATCTTTAATATAAACAATCGATGTGGCTAGAATAATATCAAACACATTTTGAGAACAGCTGGCACTAGCACAGACTGGCGCTTTTAAATTCCCCGAGGAGATATTCTGTTCAAGGTTAGCAGGTGCTTCTTGTTCGAAAAGTGATGATTTATTAATCGTGTTTACATTGTTTTCAACTTCCGGGTTCGAAGAATAATGCAAGAGTGAATTATGCCTTTTAGTACAAATTTTACAAACAATTTTTGATTTACAGTCAACAATTTTATGAGAATAATTCAAACAATTAATGCATAATGAGTGTTTTTTAACTAAGTTGAATCGCTGTTTAGGATTTAATCGAAGAAATTCTGAACATTTAAAAATGGAATGCATTCGAGATTTACAAATTGGACAAGATATATTTGAATTAGAATCAACAATAAGACTTTTAGCCTTGGCAAACACTTTCGGTTTCATTTGGTTTGCGTGTCCTTCTAGGTTTTCCAAAAATGTACAACGCGTTTTAAGAAAGTCAATAAGGTCTTCCCATTTTGGTAAATTAGACGTTTTCAATGTCATTTCAAAGGACTTTCTTGATTCCTTATCAATTTTCATGAGTACTACATTAATCAGTATATTCGCGCTTAATTGATCCAACTGTAAATCTAGAGAATTTAATGCTCTAACTTCTTTTATTACCTTATCCAGGAGAGATCTCAATTCAAAAGCCGATTCATGGCTAATTTTTTCTAAATTTAAAAGTTCGCTAATATGTTTGTTTACAAGTAATCGTTTATGTTCGTAGCGCTCTTGTAGTGCCTTAAAAAGCGAATCGAAAGTGTCTTCTGTAGTTTGAATTTGCCTTGCGTTACCAATTAACGAAGACTTCAAATAATATAATTTATGCGACTCATCCAAACCTTCATTTAAAGAAATCAAGGAATTAAATTGAGCCTTAAAATTATGCCATTCTTCAATATTACCCGAAAATTTGGGCAATGGGATTTCAGGCAATCTTATTTTAATATTATTAGATTCAACATTCAAATTTTCTAACTGAGATTTAATTTGAAGGTATCTTACCTCCAAATCTTCGATTTCTTCTTCAATGCTGTCCAAGGCCTTATCAATTTCTTCGAAATCTCCATCTTCAGAACTTTCACAATATTCTAATCTTAGCTCTTCTAGCTGATTTTTAACAGCTTCCAAATTATTTATTTTTGAAGTAATAACAATAGAGTCACTCAATTTACTATCGTCATTCAAAAAATTTGAAAGTCTTGTTACCTTTGCCTTTAGCATTCCTCTTTTCCTGTTTAAAACTTTAAGGTCCGCCATTGTTAAGGGCGTCGAAAAGCAAAGGTTCGAATTGAAATAAAGTTCTTATAACTATATCCAAGGTGGTAATTCTTCACCCTCCGGTCGCACGGACCAAAATGTTAGGGACTCAGTAAAGCATTCAAAGTGGACTGTACTATTTAATCAACAAAAACACTATTTACATAATAATTATACAACGCCCCATGGCTTACAGTAATATGAGCACGATAGCTCCTACAAACTAACACCTTCGAACGGTGCGAACTATATACCAACTGACTGGCAGAGAGCAACCTGACAATCGCCAACACATCGCCATCGGAGTGCCAGATTTGGCGGTTTATCAGCTGAATCGGGGAGAGCATTAACAGTCCATAAGAGATCTCAAAGATAATGAAATTGTTGAAATATAGCACATTTCATACAGGAAATAAATATATGCAAGTCATATTTTAAATAATAAAAAATAAATATGTACGACTCATATTTTCAATAAGAAAAAAATAAATATATACAAGCAATATTTTCAGCAACAAAATTT
>JAOUZG010050866.1:0-13115 GCA_026289955.1 Argiope argentata
TTTTTTTTTTTTCATTATTCAATATTATTAACAACTTTTCTCAAATTGAGCATTATAAGAGACATTTTGAAAAAAAAAATAATAAGGCAATTACCATTTTTTTTCTGGTGTTATTCTAAACAATTCAAGTTTAAAACCTTTAATTATTATACAAATTTTACCATAACATTTTATACCAAATTTTACCATACCATTTTTATATTATATACCATTTTTTTTTCTGGTGGAATTCTAAACAATTCAAGTTTAAAACCTTTAATTATTATACAAATTTTACTTGGACTGAATTAATATTATTCAGGAATTGTGGGATTCTCAAAATGTAGAATTTGAAAATTTGTTATGTTTTATTATTTAAAATTCTGTGGAAAATTGTTTCAGCATTTTAGTTTTGTTGTTTGTTTCTTTATAAATATATAATATCAATGACTCTGAATATTTTATTCAGCTGGTATCAGCATAATGCTCCATCACATAAAATGTGAATATAATACATGTAACAAACAAATATAAAGAATAAATAGCTCAATAATTTAAAAATTTCTAAATAATTCTCTTATCCTGTCCTTTTTTGCAGACATCTCAATTTTGGGATATCATTTATCCAGCCTGGACTTTCTGGGAAGGTGGCCCTGCTATAAGTTTATATCCAACTGGCTTAGGAAGGTGGGATGTACAAAGAACTGTCATTAACAAGTATGTTCTGTCCTATACTGTAGTTAATTGCTATTAATTTGTCTCTTTAAAATTAACAAAATTAATATGTGTATTTTAGTCTAATTCATAATTTATAAAGTTATTTAAGTAAATAATTTTTTTTAAAAAAAGAAGTCTAACAGAGGAATAATGCTTTATTTTTTATAAAATGCCAAAAAATAAATAAATGCATGGTTATTCTTTGTATAATTATTTTTATCATTTTAAATTTAATTCAAGATTAATGAAAGTTAGTTGTATGAAAGCAAAAGTATGTAGCTTTATCGTCATGTCTAATATAATATTATATTGTAACATTTATTTACATTCTTTTAGCTGTGAGATAATACAAAACTGGGAAATGATTTCCCTCACACCTCCAAATACTGAAATATCCATAAATGTTTCGGAAAACCGTGCAATTGTTAAAGTGAAAAATTATTGATAGGCCAAATTTTCTTATTATTTATTTCTAGGAATACATTTATTTTGTACTTCTGAAGGGAAAAAAAATGTTAAGTGACAAAAATGTACCTTAAAAAAAAAAAAAAAAAAAACATTGAAGTTGTGATTGCATTATCTTTCTGAAAATTATTTAAAATTTACTTCTCCTTTTGTTTATATTCATAAATGAATAGTTGTTACTTGTCAAAATTCTGAAATTCTGTTAGGAAAAATAATTGTAAAAGTATATCTTATATCTAAATATATCTTATTATTTCAAAAAGAAAGCAGGAAAAGAATGAAACTATATATATAACTACCTTATATCAAATCTATATTTAAACAGTTGACTTTATGTCATGACAGAAGCAAATTTTTAATAGCTGATTGATGATTACTGCAAACACATTTTGTTCTAAAAATCAGTTTGTTGTCTTGTTAACATGATAATGTTCATAGGCTGGCATACTTTGTGTAAATTGCAATGTATATTAGGGAAAACTTATTCCAGACTATTGGCTTGCATCTTTATGAATTTTTTTAAAAAAATATTTTTCTCATTGTATTGATTCTAAACTTTTTAGTAAATAACGATTCATTAATTTTATTTTTAGCAGGTTGTATCTTATCAAAAAAGTGATTTAGAAGGAATTCTTAATTTTTTGTTGCATGATTCTAGTCAGAAGTTTTAAGCATTATATGTATTTTCTTGACACACTAACTAATATTATTTTTAGACTTTTATAATTGAACTTAATAATCATGTTTTTGTTTACAAATACAATTATTCATTGTGCTATTTCTGTTGAAGACATCCCATTGTTTCAACAAATCCAGAGCTCACAGTGAAGAATAAAGTATTTTCAAAAGTCTACTGAAAAAGTATATACTATAAAAGAGATTTTCACAAAATTTCTGAAAAAGTGTATTCGTTTTACATTAAAACACATTTAAATTTGAAATTTAGTCATAGTAATGATTGGGACATCAATTTAATTGTCTTATGTATTTGCCTTTTCATTACTGCTTACTTTATTTAAAAACAGTGTTTTTATTTTTGCAATTATTGATCTGTTCATTAAAAGACTGTATTTAATAATAATTATTTTTTAAAAAGCAGAAATAATAGCATAAAATTATGTAGGTTAATTGAATAAATGTTTTTGGAATTTTTAAACAATTTACATTTTTTTCTTGAGAAAATTGCATGAACCAGTATTAACAGCAGAAATCCATATTAGAAAAGGAAATTTTAGATATTCTTGTACAATAAATTTATTAATGGAAAACAAAATTTTTCTGTTGTGCAATACAAAAACAAAATCGTAAAACACTTGTAAATAAAAAGAATATTCTTAATTCTTCTTCTTTTATTTTTTATATATTTGCAGTCATTTTTCCTTTTTCTCAACTGATACAAAGTCTTCAATATTGAATAAGATGTCTATTGATATGATTTTAACAAATAATACTGAGTTCTGACAAATAATACTCTGTAGAAATGAAGGCACATTGTTTGTAGGGTAAAACAACTGAAATTAAATATACTGCAGCTTCACTTGGGTTGCTTGTTTACAAAAACATTATCTTGTGTTTATAAATACATTTTTATTGCAATTATGTATAATTTTGCTCAGTGTTTTTATTTATTATTTTTATTTCTAGTTACTTTAAACATTGACATAATAAAGTTACATTATGTCTCTATCCTTTTTTTTCTCCACATTTAAATACTTTTCTTGATAATAATAATTATTATTATTATTTAGAAAAGGACAATGACATGCAATAATATAACTAGAGATTTATAATTCTACTTTATATACTATGTACTAAAAAAATTTCACAATGTTTTTATTTCTTATGTGAATAATAATAAAGTAGGAGATATCTATTGACAATGTATTTCCTTTGATTCCTTCTTCAGAACTATAGAAAAATGGCCTTGGATAAAGAAGAAAAACAAAGCATTCTTTCGAGGTTCAAGAACCAGCTCGGAACGAGATGAGCTGGTGTTGCTATCAAGAGAACATCCTGATCTAATAGATGCTCAATATACAAAAAATCAAGCCTGGAAATCTGAAAAAGTAAATATCCACTCTGTTTTTACTAACAAATAATCTATCAATATTATGTTTTTAAAGCTTTGCTAAAATATCCTTGTTTTGTCCAAATTTTAAATAATTTATAAATTATTTTAATTTGACTATTGTGAAAACAGTGATAACCTTCTAAAATATGGAAAAAAGTGCATATTAAAATTGAATGTAAAAAACAACTTCAGTTTAATTAAAATTCAAGTAGTAAAACATAAACTTACCTTACTTTTTGACTTCAAAAATTAATTTATTTTATTACTAATATAGCATTCATGTACCACTCATATTTTATTTCTGACGATTAAAAATTCATAGTTAATGATTTAAGATATGCCCTTGAAAATTTTTTATGTATATGTATATCTATATTAGTTCAAATTATTTGTTTTATATTGTGGTGATTGCTATATAAGCCAATTAATATCCTTCGAGCTGAAGGGTCCCTTTTGCTTGATCGGTTGATACTCGGCTACTAACCATAAGATTGGGAGTTCGGGCCTAGCGCTATCTGCCAAACACCCTACAATATTATGGAATTGAAATTAATCACCTCTTGCTGGAATAAATATTGTTTAAGAGTAGATAACTTTTTTTATTATTTACTTAAGATCTAAGGCTCAGGACTATTTTATTAAATCCAAATAATAAGTGCTTAAATATTTATGTCCTGTTAGTTATTGATGCTTTGGTTTTTTTTTAAAGTCAACCATTTTTATTAATCATAAAAGTCATAATTGTAGTCATAGTTATTATTCAATTCAAAATAAATTTGTGTCTATTTTTTTAATAGGATACACTTGGAGCTCCACCTGCCAAAGAAGTATCTTTAGAAGATCATTGTATCTACAAATATTTATTTAACTTCAGAGGCGTGGCTGCCAGTTTTAGACTGAAGCATCTCTTTTTATGCAGATCCCTGGTATTTCACGTCGGAGATGAATGGATTGAGTTCTTTTATCATCGTCTTAAACCATGGGTTCATTATATACCAGTACCAACTGATCTTTCGAATGTCATGTAAGTATCTTCACTGTGGAACAATCTTTTAATGTCTTATTTTTATTTCTATAAATTATACCTTTTTTTCTTCTTTTTTTAGGGAACTTCTGAGTTTTGCCATGGAAAGAGAAGATTATGCTAAAGCTATTGCCCAAAGGTTAATTATTTTTATTGTATTTTTATTTTTTATGGAAATGATTTTTGTCTGAACATTTTATTTCAGATTATTCCATTCTTTCAATTTAGTGCTAATTGCACTTTATTTAAGCTAAACTTGTGTTTGTTTAGAGAGGTATGTATAATTTTATGTCGTGAGCATACATTGATAGGTATGAATACATTTGAAGGTCATGTTTTAGAGAAAATATCTTTAATTACTGAAATTTTTTAATCTTTGTTGTATAGATATGTAGATAAAAGTGAAGAAAGCTAGCTTTTTTCTAGTATTAATCAAACCAAAGAAATGTTTTGAAATGAAAATCAACTTCTCAAACATTTTGTATCAGAAACTTATTCTTTAGCTTACAGAAATATACATGCATATCAGTAACAATACTCATTTTTAATGCTTTAATAAATGCAGAATGGTAGAGGTTGGTTTTTGTGAGGATTAAATTGTCAATAATAAATGAGACTACTGAGTAGTTACCTTTTCATAATGGGAAAAAAAAAAAAAGTTTTTCAATTGTGTTTAACTTATGAATACTTGTTCGTAGCAAATATGAAATATCATTTTAAGGTTTAAAAAAATTAAATACTGTGACCTACTTTGTTATTCATTACCTCTTAAAATAAAACTATTAAAACTTTGCTAACATCTCTAATTTGTTGAATTACTCCATTTAACTGTATGGAAGTAATTCACACATTATCCATATTGTTACGTTTTTAGCGTAGCAGATTCGGATTAAATGTATTTTATTTGAGGACAACACAAACAAATTTATTTACAGTTATTTATAGGATAATTGATAAAGTAAATGTTTCAGCTAAACACAATCCAGCAGTCAACAGTCACTTACAGCGTAAATGCGTCTTACGCACAATAAAAACAGACTGCAAAACAGTTATCGTATAGCACAGCAACCTTTAATCGCAGAGATCTTAATAATACAACGTTAACAGCAAATGCAAACACAGTTCACTAATCCGCTAGTGTAGCGAGACGCTTCTCTTCTGGGAGAAAACTCTCAACTACCTCACTGACTCCGGCTACTCGTCCCTTATATAGCCAAGGAAGCTCGTGCCCCGAAATTTGTGAAACTTCTCAAAACAACGCACACAATCCATTGGCTACTAGACTATTTCTTTCGCCAAACCAATCAAGTTGGCGCAAGGCTCCTCGCCAAACGTCGCCATCTTTGGCCATTTTCATGCCGCTCGCCCACTTGTAACAATATATAAAATTCAAACATGGAACACTTAAATTATAAATAATTAAGATATCAGTTAGTTTATGAAAGTTTAGTTTTGAGGATTGGAGACCTAGACTTAGCGATTTAATTGAAAGGAATATAGATTTCCTGCCTCCATTTCTTTGAGGGTACTAGAGGAACATAACATTAATACATGTGTATCAAAATTTTAATAGAAATTTTATGGAGTAAGTAAAAAAGAATCATGGCTTAGGCTTCCCTTATTTTCACTTGGCCCTTGTTTGTTGTACATGCTCATGGCTTATGCCTCAATTCATAATGGTCCATAACCTATCACACTATACAATTTGCACCGGTAATATTTATTGTTGATATGGAATGTGTGCATCTATTGCAATTCTTCATATCTCCCATTCTAAAAATAGTAGGAAGGTAGAAGATCAAAGGAGGTAGGAGAAGTTATTTCTCAGTTGTGACAGTCTTGTGACAAGACCTTTTAGTCATTTTTGATGACTGTATGGATGCATGTATTTGATATCCATGATTGTAAAGATACTACTTAATCAATCAAAAAGAGACATTTTTTTTTCAAAATATGTCATTTCTTTGCAATAATTTATAGTTGATTATATTTCATACCATCTATTTTTTCTGTTGTCAGCCTATCATATTTTACATTTTATACATTTTCTTCAATGGGTTTTAAGTGAAAATGCCATAAAAAAATGGTTCACATCATGACATTGTCTTTGTAGACTAAATCATATTTATTAAAGATTTGACAATTGTAACAGCTCTATATTGGTCAAAGATGCATGGAATTTTCGAAACCATGTAATCTTAATGGTTAAAATACATTTTAATATCAAATTTTATACTATTGGATATTTTTTAATTTCAGAAAAAATAAATAGTATCTCTTTTAATTTGAAAATTTTAAGTCCGTTTATCTTAATAGTTCTTTTTCGTCAATTTAATTTTCTTTCTAATCAATCTTTTTATGATTTGAATTGGGCTATCTTAATAAGTTTGAGTATCCTGAATTATAATAATTTACATTCTTAGTAACTATAAGCTTCAGCTCTTATGGAGCAAAGAAAATGACTACCCAGTAAAATATGCAAGAAGTATTTAATAAATTAATGAATACAAATTTAAAAAATAAGAAATGAATAATCTATTCTTTGATTAGTTTTATACATGAGTAAAATTGCACTTTTTCATTTTTAACACATTCGCTGCCAATGACGCGCTGGCTCGTCAGCATGGCGCTACCTCCCATGCCGGTGACGCTCTGGGGCGACAATCGAGTATGATAAGTAAACTGCTTTAGTTTTAGTTCGGATTTGGAGGTCGAACGATGAGGTTTTTGTGGCACGTTAGTGAAGCATTATTTTTACTAAAAACGAAAATAAAAGGTTTTTTTTTTCTGGCTTTACTATTAAAATATTAGGAACGTTTTTAATCATTAAAACACTTTTTTAAATTCGGCTTCTGAGGATGGATATATAAATTTTGGTGGCAGCGAATGTGTTAAATTCTTTTTAAATAATGTTTTTGATTCAAAATTAGAATAAAATCAGTCCAGTAAATTTGTAAAGCCCCTTGGATTAAAGTACTGCAGCCTAGTTAGCTCTGAACAATCAATATAATAAATGCTAAGCAATTTGAAAATTATTTTAAATCTATTCTATATTATTTCATCTGTTTTGTCTATTACCTAAGCAGTATCTTACTTTGTTTCATTATGTTAGTATTTAAGAAACTTAACTATTGATAATTTCTGACAAAAGAAATATTTTTAATCATTTTTAATTTTTTACATTTCACAATTTTTATTATTATTATTATTTCCTTAGGTACATGATATAAATTCTAGATGTCAAGTAAATTTCCAAATTCTTTTTGTGTGCATTAGGATTGCATACACATTTTATTATTTGTATGCACATATGCTCATTGTCATTCAATATTTTTTTGTTGGTTTCATTTTAGTTTTTATTTAAATTTCATTTCAAATACTTAAAAAAGTGCATTTGCTTATTTCAGGGGCTTTGACTTTATATGGAATCGCCTAAAGATGGAAGATATTCTTTGTTATTGGGAGAATCTACTACTTAATTATGCAAAACTACTTAAGTACAAACCTGAAAAAAATGATAATTTTAAAATAGTTAAACCAAAGTATAAATAATAATATGTTTATAAATTTTATTGTAATATAATATTTTGTAAAAAAGCTTGGAAACAAGCCAACTTCATTCCAATTTTAGAATAAATTTTATATTTTTTACATATATGTTTTCTAAATCTAAAGTGATCTTCTTTGTTCTTTTTTTCTTTGAATATACAAAGTATTTGAATTATTTTATTTCCCAATGTACAAAGTATTTGAATTATTTTGTTTCCCTATTGAAAATCTTGTCATGAAAAGTAACTGGGTAAATTAACTTTAATGTCATGAAAACAGTATGTTAAATGCACTTTTCTGTTAAATTCATCAATATCAGTTTGTAATATGATTATGATTTTTGTAATGTGAGTTTGATGCATTCCTCACATTTTTTTTTTTTTTGTATGAATAACTCATGTTCATATGAATTCAAATTCATTGAATAACAGTTTGTGCAAATTCATTTATCGATCACCTTATTTGGATCTTAACTAAGAAAGCTGCGTTTTGTTGTGCATTGGATTTCAAAAAAGGTTTATTAAAAATTTTGTTAAGATTTTGTTCCAGTTGAGGAGTACAATTTAATTGTCCAGATTTGGACTGAACTGCTATCATATAATGGCTATTATGTAAGAGTAACCTGCGGTATTATCACAATTGGACTTATTGAACAAATTTAATAGATTGCTAGAATTATTGGATTGAAAAGCTTGATTATAAAAAGTAGCATTACAATAAGGAATTAGTATTAAGAATTCTATCTAATGCTGAAAAAAAAACCAATAGAAGGAGGTAGAAAAGCTGCTGAAGATTTGCCACTGAAAAAGCAAAGTGACTGAATGAAACTACACTGAGAAACCTGGTAGTTTAAACCTAAATTTTGTCAAATAGTAACTCATTGTTCAAACTATAAATTGAAAGACAAGCACAACTGCGAATTATTGATTCCAAGATTAATGATATTTTCTGATTTTTAATGGTTTAGAAAGAGTAATGAAAAGAACATGAAGTCTCCTTTGTGGATACCATGTTTGACAGGAGTTCTGCATAGTAAAATTGTTAGCCTCTTCAGAAGAATTAGCCGTTGAACCATAAGAATTAGCAGAAAGCCATTTATATGTGCCATTATTGTTGCTTTAACGTTTTAAATTAAGTGACGAGCCATTTCGACAATTGTTGTACTCTAATAAAATTAAAGATGGAAAAATTTTGCAAGAATATTATCTTGAACTCAAAACTACTTCAATGTTGGGATAAATGAACTGAAAATAGAGGGAGCGAATTATCTAAAAGGTTTAATAATTTTGGTTTGAATCAGTATTGAATTTCAGAAAATATCAGTTCAAAGGTGAAACTGAGTTATTTTCTTCTCAAGAGCAAATTCATTCTGAAAAGAATGATTCTACTCAAATTAAGCATAGAGTGTTTGGATCAATTATTTGTTATGAAAAAGGACACCTTTCATGTGATAGTCTGAAACTCAAACAACCCAAGTTTTGTACGGTTTGCTGGACTTATGTTAGCATGGAGTCAAAAATTGCATAAAAAATCCAGTAGTCAATTGATAAATATTTCACCATCTCATACAAAGAAGTATTTAGCTGTGAAAACTGCAGCTAGCACTGGAATAAGAGCAGAAACTTTGATGGATGTAACTACTGATATTTGTATGATTAAATATGCATGGGCAAAATAACTAATTGCTGTTGTGCTTGGTAACGATGTTACTATCCTACCAGAAATCGAAGGAATAAGAAAATTGTTTGGAATTTATTTAAAAAATATCGCTATTAAAAGAATAAGCAGTAGGTTGTTTCCAATGATACATATAAGGATCAGCTAATTTTCTTATAGAGAAGGTTGTAATTGATTTTGAAGTTTAATAATGGAAAGATAAAAAATATTCTGCATAAATGAATTTCAAGATTGCTGAGCTTTTCGGACTTGATGAAATGTGCTGTTCTTAAAACTACAGCCTCAGTTTTTATTCATTCACATGCAGTATTAATGATAGAAATTGGAAATAATGCTGAAAGTAAAGTTTCAATTATTCAGTTATAATAGTAAAGAAATTGGTCATGATTTACTATTAAAAGGGTAAAATAATCATACCATTTATGATACACTGGTACTCTTCATCTTAAAAACAAAACATAATTTTGTTAAGAACTTTACTGCTGGGACAAATTAAAATGAAGTTTGCACTATCTAAAAATGGTTTACTTACTTGGAAAAAAAAATTGAAACATTATATTTTAAATAATGGAAGCTAAATAAAATTTTAATTGTAAAAAATGTGTTGCAATTAAATGAGAATGGTTTTTGCCATGAAAATTGTTAATCTTGCACTATTACGGAATGCAAAAGCACTTAGATTTTTACAATCCTCATATTTGAGGGCTGAAATAAGATTGACAGGTGACATCAAAATTGAAGTATCTGTTTTTCTAACATGTGTCTTTTTTTTTTTTTTTTTTTTTGTATAAAGGAAAAGAAAGAAAAAAAAATCTCTCTTTTAAATGTGCATTGGAACATTGCAGGATTATTAAATAGGAAACCATCGGTATTTTTCAAGTGTTTCGCAATTTAAGAGTATCTTTCTTTCTCTCTCTCTCTCTTTTTCGAGATAGTCTAAAATTATTCCAGGAGCCAAGAACCAGATATATAAGAAATGAAATATGAAAACTTCGGCATTTCAAAACATTATTTTTAGAATTTTTTTTTCCAAACTAGATAAAAAATTAATAAAGAATTTTTTTTTTTGACTGCTTCTGACTGATTTGCATAGTAAGTCATACCAAACTTTTAAAAATGTATTTACAAATTTTGTCTAAAATTACTATAATAAGATTTTATTCAATGGATATACACCAACCTTGTTATTCAGTTCATTGTACTGTTATTTTTTACTTAGGGATTCCCTATATAGATATTAAATGAAAATATAACGTATCTTGATTTAGAAATTTTACAAAGGAGAGAGAGAGGAAAGAAAAGGGCAAAATGTTTTGCTTAGGGCCTTCTACTGCATTTAATTTACCTTTGCATTCTGGTTATATTCTTCTCAACCTATTGGAATCAGAATTTCACATAGATGTTCAATCTTAATTGCAGGTTTCACCTCCAAATTCTGTTTAGCTAAGTGATGAAACTGTTATGTAACAGTTTTCCTCAAACTCAAATATAAAGAGCTACAGAGGGTCAATTTACTAATGGATTTGGATATATATTAGGTTAGGAAAAAAGAAATCCATTATTATTTTACAGCCATCTGCCGAGAAAAGAATGGATTTTTTTCCATTGTTTTCTTTCCAATTTGTTCCATTATTTTATTTCCATGTGGAATTTTTGAAAATAATGGAAAACGAAATCCATTATTTTCTTGGTAGATGGCTATAAAATAATAACAGATTTCTTTTCCCCCAACCAAATATATTTGGAATTTCATACAGATTAGATAATAAGACTGTATACCAAATTTTATCTATGTAGCCCTTTACTTTTTTTTTTAGCAAAGCATTCAATTGATTTCATTCTTGCGAATTTGTTCACAATTTTACAAAAATAAGCAAATTTAAGTTCAAGGTAGTACATAAAACATCATTCATCTCTCTTCAAATTTTTTTGAAATTGTCATAGCTATAATAGCTGGCTCCAAATGTTTATTGGAATTAGAACTTACACATTATTCTTTGTAATTCTTTTTTTTAATCGTTTTTCAAACAGTAAGAGAGTGCTATAATATTAATCTTTAAAAACAAAAACCTGGTCCTTATCTACATATATCTGCTTATACACAGCTATTGATAAACTACATGAGAACTTAAAAGTTGAAGCTCACCAAGATAATGTTGGCAGCATACAGCTCTGGTAAAAGCATCCACACAATGTGTTTAATAGGTTTATAGTGAGAAGTCCAGCTTTCAAAGTTAAGATAGGAAGAGTAATAAATAGGGCACTTCATTCTACGCTACTGTAACGAAACACAGCCAAAGCGAACAGCGTTTGTAGTAAACAGCAGTACAAAGCTTAAAATTGTTTTTTAACAACTGCAACAGCAAAAGATGCTCAAAGAGTATTTGCTAAAGACAGTTCCAAATATTCGCTTGAGCTCAATTCAACTGACTATTGCTTTTCGGTTTTTATAATTTCTGAATCATGGCAAAGAAGCTTCTAGAAGAATATAGTATCTTCACTCCTATTTGAGATATTTCCAAAATATGAGTAGTAAAAGAACTTTTGTCACCTAAATTCGTCGGTAAATCGCCACATGTCATTCACTTTTTACCCATTTAGCATCCGTTAGAACTATTGGTAAAATTACATCCTTTCCATGAAATTCGCTGCACAGAGAAACACTTTAACAAATTCGTTAATAATATAGATTTAAAAAATATTCGTGTTAACAGAAAAATTTCCGAAAATGATTGTTTTAGTAACTCAAAATATTTATTCTTCGTTTTAAAAGCTGTTGACTTTAGAGAGAATTGAAAACTATGAAATGTGTTTTCTTAATAGCTTTATTTAAAAAGAGTATTATGTTTGACGGTGGTTGTTTTTTCCCCTTCCGAACTGCTATCAAATTATCGTTATTTTTTTATTTAATTTTTAGATCACAAATAAATAAATAAATTCGTAGCTTATTACTTCAGAAGAAACCCTTTTGTAGTTAAAACATTATTGCGTGATATTTATCGAATCCGTATATTGTGCTCAAAAGAATATTTCAAAATGAAGTTTAATATTAACAATAAAGTTTAAAATATACATTAGTTATTTACCTCTTGACAATAAAGAGCGTGTTATGAAAGCTACGTATAATTATCATTTAAATAAAAGATGTATACGCAAATATGAAGTATGAGAAAAGTAATTTAGAATGAATATGTCAGAATAAATAAATGCCTCTTTTGTTCCGAAAAAAAAAAACAATTTTGTTATCGATAATACTCTTATGTAAATTATCATTACATTTTTATCTGCTTTTTTATAAAAAGGTCCATTTGTAACTATAAGCACTGCCTTTTCGTAGAAGCCTTTAACACAATGATCATTTTTTTATCGAATAGATTTGCGTGAAAAAGCACGAGTAATGACTTCTAAAATAAGTGAGAAAATTTCCTATTTTTACAACATTGTGACAAAATAAATGTTTTCTTTTTATTGGTTTCATATTTATATTTATTGATTTGAAAAATATGAATTCGAAGCAAAGTTTCGTCGACTGCAATTTGTGAAGTAAAATTTTTCCTCGTGACTTATTTAATTCTAGTCTTTTTCAGTCTGTGTGTGTGTGTGTGTGTGTGTGTGTGTGTGTGTGTGTGTGTG
>JAOUZG010050866.1:13215-25372 GCA_026289955.1 Argiope argentata
GTGTGTGTGTGTGTGTGTGTGTGTGTGTGTGTGGTGTGTGTGTGTGTGTGTGTGTGTGTGTGTGACCAGTTCATTCGAGGGTATTAAAAGTTGCTAAAAACTTTAATTCTCTTTTCCTATTTAAAAACAGCTTTGAAAAATTGGGCGATAATTATTTTTTCTAATTCTGCTATTATATTTTTATTTATTGGTTTTCAAAGTCTGAATAAGACTTAAATTTTTATTGATGCAGTATTTTTATGTTTTTTTTTAAAGTCTTCTTTACTTATTTTTTGCTAGTCAATTTTGGCGATCAGTTTATTCGCCAAGATTATTGGGTTTTTAGGCTGTTAATTATAAATAGGGGATGCGCTTCTTTAAAAAAGTATTTTATCTTGTAATTTCGTGCGTCTAAAAAATATTCGAATTTAAATATAACATAATAACGTTTAAAGAAAAAAATGTACGCAAATTAAATATATAAATTAATTTATATTATTTTATTAAAAGGGTAATTTTTTAATCTTAAGATAATACAAAAAGCATTTATTAAAAAGTAACAATTTTAGGATATGAGCATCACTTTCCATTGGCAAGTCATAATGATTACGGCTAATCTTAAAATCAATATGTGATAGCTAAACTTGAAAAACGTTGGAGCGATTTCTCGACAAATGTTATTGTGGAAATTTTTTATTTCTACTTTATAAGTCATTAATTAGCATTTCTGTTATGCACCCAACAGCGGAAATTTTTAGTTTTTGGTCGGATGGTACGATTCCGATGTACTTAAGAAACCTTACATTAACCCCAAATCTTCCCACCAATGTTTAAGACTGTTTTTGCATTTCATTAATTTTTCTGTTTGAAGCCTATTTATCAATTTCTTTTATTTCTTCTTTTCTCTGTCTGAATTGCCTTTTGAGATGCTAAATCCACTAATTTTTGAAGATTAATTTTTTTTCGCTATTGTTATTTTTGAATATATATTCCAAATAACTGCTTTTCAACACTTTTAATTAAAAATTATTAATAAAAAATGTATTAACTTTAATTAATACTTAATTTAAGTAAAACACGATAGACTTAATTTATCTATTTAAGTCTACTTTTTAAATTCTATTCAAAACTATTTATTTATTAAAATTAAGTATTTTCCAAATAAAAAAAAAATTATGTTATTCCTTTAATAATTTCAATTTAGTTCTATATTCTGACGACAGATGGCACAAATAAAGAACGCAAAAGACAAGGAATTAAAAATTATAGCAAGCCACTGAAAATGAAAGTCAATTTATTTATACCAGGGGTTCTCAAAAGATGGGTTGTGACCCCCAGGGGGGATCGCGAGTTGAGGAAGAAAAGTTTAAAGAAAATTAATTTATTGCTATAATTTTCATCAAAAAAATAAAAGAGCTCACATAAAGCTTTTAATACACATATACAAGTTGGTTTTTGTGGTTCTATAAGTTAATGGGATACTTGAGCTTATTTGGAATTAACCAATTTTTTTAATGTCTGGAATGAGCTTTGTAACACACAAAACAATGTCATTTTCCAGCGTCAAACGATTTCTTAATTTTGTATTTAAATTTATCATTATGGATAATCCTTGTTCACAATTGTAAAGTGTAGAAAATGGCATCAAAGTTTTTAATGCTGTTGTGGACAGCTCTGGGTATTTCTTTTTAATACATATCCAAAATTTGTCGATATAAGCTATGTTAAAAGTCACTTTAGCTGACTGATCACTTAAAATCTCTATCAGTTGATTCTGATGAAGGGCACTTAGCTCAGCTTTTGTTATGGCTTGTTCATTGATTGATTATCCACACAACCTCATTCATATCCTTAACTGGAATGTAATCTGTAAACTGTTCAATCAAAGTTTTGAGATGAGATGATACTAGTAAGGAGAAAGATGAAGTGTCAAGGGATGTGGCGCCAATACCCGACACTTACACTACGAACTCTTGAGCACGTGTAAAATTTTTAAAATCTCTGTCTAAACTTAAGACAGAGTTAAAACTTTGGGGGGGGGGGAGTCGCCAAAATACTTAGTCTAAAAAGGGGATCGCAATGTCTAAAAGTTTGAGAACTCCTGATCTATACTATTAAGAACGATTCCACAGTTACAAAAATCTAAGAATAGCCTGTTTGTTCCCTTTTTAATCCATTCATAGATTTCTCCCTTTTCATTTACTGCCTAAATGAAGGGGATGGAAGAATGGGTTGAGGCTGAAAGTCTTTCTGATGTTTTCTTTTCCACAGCGGATTACACTCATTTCTCTAAGATATCTGTTGAGTTGGGCCAAAATTTTCAACTTGTCATGTCATTTGTCGGGGAATTGTTTCTTTGTGGTTTGGGGTTTATGGAAATTCACGACTCATTTTCTTTTCCACTTATTTGCCTATATCAGACTTTTTTTTTAAATACGTGATGATTAGTATATAAGCCAATTAATATCCTTCAAGCTGGAAGGTCCCTTTTGCTCGATCGGTATGATACTCGGCTACTAACCATAAGATTGGGAGTTCCAGCCTAGCACCATCCGCTAATCGCCTAAAATGGTAACCCGATGACCAACCTTGGATAAACGCAACCTTCACACGTAGCTTCGTTCAACTGTCGTGGCACCCTCTAACGACGACTCAAAGACCTAGAAGCGCATTAAATATGACAGTTATTAACATCACCACCAACACTTCACATAAGTATCGTTCGCGAACTCACTGGGGGGATACTCTGTGGTGATTGCTATATAGGCCAATTAATATCCTTCAAGCTGAAGGGTCCCTTTTGCTTGATTGGTATGATACTCGGCTACTAACCATAGGATTGGGAGTTCGGGCCTAGCGCTATTCGCTATCACCTACAAATACATTAATATCGTATTGAAACGGAATTCGATTGGCACCTCCAACGACTTGCTGTTGCATTAATCTGAGAAATATCGATTTTATATTAACATTTAATTATCCTCAATGCAATGTATTTTATTTTTTTTTAAAATGTCAATGGTGGTGAAATTTGAAATTCATTTCCTTTAAATTTTAATCATTTCACTCAAATTTACAGCTACAGTTTTTAATAATTCCATTTCACTTTCTGCGGTTTTTGATAAGAAAGGATTATCTCGTGTTCAGATATACTTAGAATAAATGTCTCTATTTTAATATTTCTTGAATTATTTTATATCAGATAATAAATACATTTTAACTCGTATTTTTTTTTTATTCAATCTGCCACAAACATTCTGCTTTTCTCAGATATTTTCAAAATATTTCATAATGTTTTATAAATAATTATCTCTTGAATGTATCGTGGATTGCAATAGAATTTGAAATTTCCTGCTTCTTTAATTACTATTTATTTCATTCATTTCGAAGATGAGCATTTTTACCAACCAAAGTATATTTTTGACAAATTTAGTAGCTCTAGTTCATATGGAATGACATTACAGCTTTAACACAAATATGCAAAAGCACGTTCATCTTTTTTATCAGCTGTTTTTTTTTCACTAGAAATATCGGGTTTTTTTTAAAAAAAATTTCAGTTGAATTTAAAATTGGTAAAGAATACGACATTTTAATAACTTCCTCAATTAAGTACTTATAAAATTTACATTTTAAATCATCCGCTTTTAACAGAACGTCAGAATTTTTTTATGATTTGTTTTAAAACTTGAACCTTTACATTATGAAAATCGTTTCTATTTCCTTTCTATAATAATTAGAAATGAAATTAAAAGTATTCATATAGCACTAAACAAATGAAAGTGGAAATATAAGTAATATAATAGAAATACGTTTTCATTGTTTTTACATAGATTAATTAAAAGTATTTTTTCTATTTAATTTCTTTTATCATATATTGTATACTATTTTTCAATAATTATGACATTAAGTTTTTTGTTTCTAAGGACATTATGGCAAATTTTGATAATTCTGAACTATTTAAATTTCTTGATTTTCTACTTATTTCGTAATTTTTGAATACAAATGCATGGGGAGCATTTAAATCTTATTTATGTCAAGTATTAAGTAATAGAAGCATTTCCAAATTAATTGACTTTCATTTTCAAGTTAAATAAAAAAAGAAACATTGAAATAAATCTGATGCCAACTTCTGCATAACAGATCTTAGTAAGTAGTCATTAGAATCAAGAAAACATAAAAATGTTTCCAGATTTTTAAATTAAATAAAAATAAAAAACTCTGTAAAAAAAGAAGGAATAACCTATAAATTTAGAAAGTTTTTTATCTCATTGAAAATTAAAAAAATTAGAAACTCTTTTTTCCCCGTTAAATGTGTGTGCTTTTCTAAAAGCAAGTTACATATTTTCATAAACGATTAATACTATTAGAGACTATAAAAAAATATCAATCTGAAATTTGGCATATATTTAATTTATTAAACTTTCTAAATACTAAATCAATCAATATATAAACAGTAACGAAATATTGTAACGTTTTGTCATTTTTAAAGAATGAAAAAAAAAGCCAAATTCCATATTTTATGAATTTTAAACAAATGCAAAACTTTGGTTCAATTCTTAGACAATGCGCCAAGATTTACATATACCTTACATGTATATGACACTCTATTTTTAAAATTTCACTGTTTAGTTGTTTATCAATAAAATAAAGATTCAAATTTGAATAATATTATCAGAAGGGCAGTTGCGTAACAAAAAATAAGCCAAACATCACATTTATTGTCTTTTGAAAACAATGTTTGTTAATTATCGAACAGTAGTAAAACTGTATGCTGGTGGATTCATTTATTTAACTAAACAACAACAGGTAAATGATTTCTTCAAGGCCGAGTATATTTTATAAATCCAATGCAACTTGTGTTTAATCAAGTTTTAGTTCATTTCTCATTCCTCAAGAAATTTAATTTTTAAAAAAGTAGCGAATATAATGTGCAAATATTAAAGACAAAGTAAAAAGAAAAATTCCCGATATTTCTTCAGTTTCTTTAACTTGAAATTATGCATCAATTATCTATAGATACTGACATCAATTAATATATTTGTCATTAATACCATGTAAAAGTTTTTCAGTAATTTATTAACAGATATTACAACTTTAGTGGAAAATCAGGATACTTAACTAATACAATATTATCTGAATTTGCAACAGTGTTTCCAAAAAACAGAGAAATCCTTAAAGAAAATATTCCAAAATATTCTAATATATGATAAAAGAGCAGTAAAAGATCATAATTTTTAAATAATCTAAATAAAAATCATGAAAAAATATTTATAGCATTATTTAAAACATTATTTTCAATTATTAACTTCTATTAAAATATCTTTTATTTTATTTCTAATTACCATATATATTAAATATGAATGGTTTTGAGAAAGTGGATGCAAAGCTTCCAGATAAAACTATAAAAAGGTTTTATTTATTCTACCAAAAATGAGTTTTTAATGTTTGCGGACGCCTTAAGAGACTTCTACGTCTTCATGTAAGAAGAAACTTATACAATAAAGGTTAATTATCATTACGTTCTAAATATAGAATTGTATGTTAATGAAAACGTTTTCAAAATGTTGCAGAGAAAGAGAGAGGTTCCGATTATAAAATTAGAATTATAAATTTATACTTGGAAATTTGGGGATTCAGATTGTCCTGGAATGAAATTCTCTCTGGTTTACATTGACTATAATATCTTATATGAATTCGGTTAAATGTCTTTAAATTTCGAATAGGTCTGAATAGAAAGTAAAATGAGTACCTTGAATGAGCGCAAACAATAAAAAGCTGAAAAATACTTAGAATGATGTTTTCTTCCTTTTTCTTTTTTTTTTAAGTGAACAAACATTTATAAGTTACTGATTTTCAAACGAAACGAATGCAACTATATAAACTGTAGTCTTTTATTTATATATTTTTAAAGATAATCTAGTCTTCGTAACGGGGATTCTAGAATCGAGACTCGATTTCTTCTAAAATTAACCATTTGAATGATTTGATATAGGAAGCATGTTAGGTGACGTTGCAAGAAATTTAGGAGGAATGTATATAATCTCAGATATTATCCTCGTTATCACTTCTATCTTTGAATGAATGAGTTCGCCACAAAAAAATTATTGAATTTTACAAAGTTGAATTTTCATGTATGAAAACTGCCCCCCGCATATGAAAAATAAAAAGAATGACGACGTTCGCCAAAATCATTTATAAGGTTCCTATTCGTATTATTAATGCTAACCATGCCTTCTATTGTATAATAATTATAATATATAATAATATAGTTTATATAACAATTATAAAATAAATAGATTAGAGAAACTACTAATAATAATTTTGATTTTTACAGGTATGTCTTATCAGAAATTGCATTTATTGCCCCTCTGTCTGTTATCATGCATAATAATTCTGAATAAAAGGGAAAATGTGACCTTTTGTTTGTTATTAGAATGTTTAATAAGTTTTTTTAAAAAATGGATTATTAAGTTTACTGCAATTGCGATGGAAACAGAAGTGGATATTCACTTCTGTTTCCACTTATTCTAATTAGAATGAGTATCCAAAACGAAGTCAGTTTGTAGCGTTTGAAGATCACGGTACGAACCTGCGACGTTTGGGTCTATAGCCTAGTAATATACCAATCAAGCAAAAGGGATCCTTCAGCTCGAAGGATATTATCTGGCTTATATGGATAACGCTACAATTTTATTAAACCCATAACAATGCAGAGTAGCATGCTTTGTAATCATAGAGCTATGATTGAAAACCCCCCGATTGAAATCTACTTTGAAAACTTCCAAAAGATCATATTTATTTTAGAATCCGAATTTTATAGATGAACTATTATTCATTGCTTTGGTACTTTGAATAACTGGATAGAAGATTCATTTCACTCTGAGTTGGCTTGGCGTTCAGTGACATAAGTATTTTCTGGATAATGTTTAAAGAAATGTTTTAGTCACATAATGTTTTTGTTTGTTACGAGATTTATTTTAAATTCAAAAAAATGTTTTATTAACGATAATTTAACAAAAATAAAAAACATTCAATATTAGCTAATATTGTATCATCTTGGTGTTATTTTATCATTCTTATCTGGCAATCTTATAATGTAAACACAAAATTCACATGGAGGCGCGTGTTGTGATTTTTTAGTTTTCACAAATTATAACAATGTGAGAAATGTAGTTTGTAATTAAGGAAAAGTGTTTGATATATTTATAACCTTAATTGCGGAATTTATTTTGGGGGCATACTGATTGTATATTTTACGAAAAAGAGTATTGTTTTCAAGGTATTTGTGCATTTTAATCAAGTTTGTAAGTAATAGTCGATCGTATAATTAACAAACTAATCGATTTCTATTAAAACATAGTATTGAACGATACGTAAGTGTAAAGTTTGTGTGTTAGCTTACGATTCTCTTGATGCTTGCCATTATTTGAGTTTTATTCGTTTTCTACAAAATTATATAAAAATTCTCAAAGTTTATTATTATTTTGTAAGCAATTTATTTAAGATTTTATTTTGATACTTTAAGAGAAACATTTTGAAACAACAAGATTTTATTTCGGCACATATATAATTAATTTCCTTCTTTTTGGTACACTATACTTAATCTTAACATTAAAAGTAAGAAGAAGAAAAAAAGTATCCGAAAATAAACTGATTTCATTCATAAAGGAAAATTAATTTTTAATTGATATAGCTTGCTACTTCAAAAAAAAAAATCATTCATAATTAGAACATGCGCTCTGGTGAAAATATTTGTTAAATATTACTACCTCCAATTTTGTATGTTTGTATTTGATGTACAAAATTCTTCTTTAATATTTTACTTAGTATCATTTTCTTTTAGTTTCAGCATTTCTTTTGAAATCGTAACAAAAGAAAAAATAAATAAATAGGATATTTATTATTCCAGAAATATTGGAAACTTTTTATGAACTCTATCAAGGTATTCCATTTTAAATTATTAGAAAAATCATATATATTGTTTAATAGCAGTTGTAGTATTTAAAATGCTTATTTGGCAATATAGAAATCTGTATTACAAAGGGTTTCTCTATATTATTTAAAAGACATATTGAAGTTTCTGATACTATTTAAGGAATCTCCCTTTCTGACATTAAATAATTGTCACTGGTGGATGTTTTTATCATGAATGTGATCTATTTTCATGCTTTTTACATTTCTATGCGTCTTTGAACTATTATATGTATGAATGAATTTTTTTAGGGGGGTTCTATTTCAGATATTATTTAAATAGATATGTTTTGGTACTAGTGAAATGTCCCTTAATAATTTAGATTTGCATCACAAAAAAAGATTTAGTTTTGATTTATATGCAGGTTTTGGTGTCATTTTTTTTTCTCACAAGTTTAAATTATTGGTGATTTTTTGCTTGTGCCGCACTAACTTAGCAGTACTTTTAAATAATTTTTCTTCTATTCAAATTTTTAAAAACTTTTTTTTTGTGAATTTCACTTATTAATTAAAAGCTATTGTAATTTTTTCAGGAAAAGTGAGGAAAGAGAAAATCTTTTATTTTTAGGCCTTTTTATCCAACCATTTACTTAATTGAACGAAACATGGCGAAATTACTGAAAAATGAAAATCGATCATAACAACTTTTTGATATATCTATGCATTTTGTATTGAGAATGAAAGTGCATATTGAAGCTTTTACTAACATCTGAATATATAATATTCTGTCATAAATTTTAATTATTATTCATTTTGTCAGATTATTCTTATAATTTAGCATTGCCTAAGTGGAAATAATTTTATTTGGTGGTTAATGATAATTCCAGTTCCTTTTCTTTTTTTGTGAAGTAAGTTAATTGAAATGTAATTGGAATTTTACAGAACCAAAAAGTGATAAAACTTATTACAACCTTCAACACATTGATATTTTTTTCTGTAATGTGAAGACATTATCAACTTTCCCCACTTTTAGCATGTTATTAAACTAGCATTAATTAGCTTTCATCAGATCTATTTAACCTATTCTATGCTGAAAAAATTATAAAAAATTTTGCTTATTAGCTTGATTTATTAAAAAAAAATGTTTCGTTAAAGAATACCAAATTAAGGTACTTTTCCGTTAGTTGGGTGCAAGTTAAAAATCGTCAAATAATGTTGATTTCTGCCAAACTTCTTACAGCTATTTTATAGTGAAAAATTGCCAAATAATGTAGAATTTCATCAAATTTCTTTGGTGATTTTTTTTGGCTTGTACCCAGTTTATAGAAAAGACTATAAAAGATGCTACTTATTAGCCTGATTTTAAAAACAAATGCTTAATAAAAGGATATCAAATTAAACATATGATCTTAAAAAAGATAATTTAGAGCCTGCCTGCTTGAAATTTTAAGATCAATATTAATTTTGTTTTACATTTTCCTGTTACCATATTCTTTACTAGTTCTCAATCATTATTTTATGACAAGTGAAAGATGAACTCAAGTAAAATCTATTTAACTCTACATTAAGGGTCTACATTACTCTACATTAAGGGCTTCTCTGCTATTTTAACTCTACATTAAGGGCTTACATTAAAAAAAAATTTATTTCCCATTTTTTAACTCAAATATTATTTATCAGTTTCACATTTTCAATTATAATTCAGATTTTATAAAAAGTTGTAACCAAAATATAGTTATAAAGTAAAGATACTGCTTGTACATATTTCACATAGTATTATTATTTCTTACATTTAACTTAAATGTCTCTTTATGCAATTTTATTCATCTTTATTATTTTAATATTTTAACATAAATTAAAATTTCAAGGAGACAAAATATGTATACTTGGCATTATCTTTTATTTATTTTACTTTAGCATTCATTTATATTGTTTTTTGGTTATACTATTAATATTACTTGACAGTTTTTAAATCAGAATTTTATTTGCTTATTAATTATTTTTAAATGCAATAACAAATATTAAATAGAAAAATATACTGTTTCTTTTTAAATTTATTTATTACATAGTGAGGCAATAAAATGTTGTTGTCGTTTGGTTAAAATATTACTTGTACCTATTTAGAAGTATTATCTTTTCCCATATTTTAAGTTTAATAAGTATTTACTTCCATAATTTTATTCGTTCTTTTTAAATCTTTAAATGTAAGTTAAAATCTCTTCTGAAATAAAATAAGTTTTGCTAATTATACTTTTATTCATATAAATGTAAAGAATTATTGACATTGAGGACATAAAAATGTACAAAATTTCAACTGTCTACTACATAAAAAAGAAGTGATTTATTTATTTTTTTGAAATTTCGTCTTTATAAACTTGAAACACAAACTATCTGTTCCATTACTGTCAGGAAATTTGTATACTCGGGATTATGTTTATTTAAATCCTATCAAGGTCTTTCATCCAATTAGTATACTATTTCTTGGTATTGACTGTTTTTAATGGTTTTATAGCTATTAGAAAGTCATGTATTGTTATAGCTATTGTTAGATAGTAATAAAGTTGAAAACTAAAAACTGACAATTTTTTTTGTATAATATTATATTATATGTATATTATATAATATTATATGTATCTTTTGTATAATATTATATGTTATATTTTTTGTATAATATTATATACATCAATCTAATGTATTTTGTGTTTTTTTTTTTTTAAATTTTTATTCATCAGTTATTAATATTTCTGATGTGCACAGTTTGAAGGAATTTCAAATTTATTTATTTTATTTTTTAATTTTTAATTTCATTTAAAATATTTTGACTATACATTGTTATGTAATATAATTCTGAAAGTTTTTTCTCTTCCATAACTTTATTTATAGATATCTTTCACAAATGGTTGAAAATTGTTTATGTTTGAAATTTGTTTTTGAAAAATTTAATTTTTATTGTTCAAGAATAAAATTAAACCATGGCTATTTAATAGGCATGGATAACTTATTTTAATAAATATTTAATTAATGCTGATAATCATAAAAATTACATAACTTCTTTTGTATATTAGGCTATTCTTTTCTACTTCAGATTTCTTGTTAGAATAAAGGGCTTTGATAAAAATAAAAGTTTTTGAAAGAATTGACTTTTAGATTGATGTTAAGACTCGGTACTTGATTGGTAGTACTGAGAATTATAAGAAACTTCGTTCCGTCTTTATTCATATATGAAGATAAGTGTTGTATGTATGTTTTGAAACAATTATGTCTTTTAATATTTGTATTATTAGTTTGGCCAAGCATCCCACCACTTTAGAGAGGCCTAAGTTCACAAGATTTTTTTATATATATATATTAAATTCTTTAATTTTGTGTCTGTAATTTAATTATCAAAGCCCTGCAGACAAACTTTTTCAAATTAAAATCAAGTATTTTAATTTCATAACATTATTTTAGTAATATTACTAATCAATTACCATTTGCAAGTTTTATATTATAATTAAAAAATAAAGTGTTTTATACATTATAAAATAAATTCCTAATACTGTTATTAAATATTATTCAGATTGCATTAAGAAAAATTATCACATTTCCCTTTTATTTTGCTTAAATTTCAATTGTTCACTTTTTTGTATGCAATGTACTAAAATCAACTTCTTTGAGAGTGATCTGCAATGAAGAATTTTACAATTTCAGTTTTTTAAAATTTAGTACTGTGTATATAAAGATTTAATCAAAAGCAATAAAAGATATTTTTGGTTTTGAAAGCAAAAAATGGTCCCTGAGCAATTCTTAGGAACTACTAAAAGACTTGATCTAACCTTGTGCCTTTTGTTAAACTATCACTATTACAATTCTTTGTTCCATTATCTTATTTAAAGGGGAAAGTATAGGAAATAAAAGTGAAACTATTGTAAAAAATCTATAACTTACAAATTTGAATACATGCAAGAAGGATTTGTGTATGATGTAATCTATTAATAATATATTCACATAATTATTTTGTCAGTTGGTCCATGACCACCATCTTAGTCACACTGCATGTAATGCCATTTTTTTAATTGCTTCACATTTATTATTTCTTTTATGAATTATTCAGTAACTAGTTTATTCTCCCAGATTATTGACTATTTAGGCTGTTAAATATTAATGTGGAATGCATATTTGTTTAAGATTTCACCTTGCTATAAAACTGAAAAATATGAATTTAATTGGATAAGTCAAATCAATTATAATGTGTGCAGCTTAAAAAGTGTATATACTTAAAAAAAAA
>JAOUZG010050869.1:0-22507 GCA_026289955.1 Argiope argentata
ATCATGAATTCCAGTTGTAGTGTTAAAGAATTTAGGTTATAATGATTTAAATTTCGTTACCTTGATAGACATATATGAAAAACAAAAATTGTTTTTTCCCATAATACACATATTTTCCAACTTTAAACGTGAGAAAAATTTGATAAAAACAATTTTAATTCTATTTAAATGGTAAGCATTTAGAAACAATTTTAGGAAAAATTCAGAAACATCGCATTTTTTGCATCATTTAATCAGTTTTATTGATAAAACTGATCAAATGAAAGTAATAGATTTTTTAAAGAAACATTTAAAATGAAACTAATAAAGAATTGAGATATATTATAACAAAAGCAGTATATCTATCAGAAATAAAATAATATTTATGAAATGAAGAAATAATTATTAAATAAAGTCTAAGTGTGATTTTTCTTGATGAAAACTGATAATTTATAAAACAAAATTACAGATTGAAAAATGGGAATACTTTAATCTCTAAGTACATGAGAGCTAGTTTGAAGGTCAATGTATATTAAATGAAACTACCCTCACATACTTTTTCAAACTTTTACACATTAAATTCAAAAAGCTGAGATCTGATCTTATTTCTATACATATGGAAATTTGTATTGATTTCCTTTTGTATTGAATAATAAGTTCCAAAATTCCTCCTTATATAATTATTCGTATTTAATTAATTATTTATCTCCTCAAATTATCTTAAGACATATAAAATATTCTTTGAAGATATTTTTTATAAGTTGCATAAACTATTCAAGACAAATACTTTCAGCACAAGTTCACGCTTAAGTTCCATTCTTCCAATTAAATCATGTAACAGAAACCAACTTTTTCCCTTGCGAAAAAATAAAAACGAAACTCTCTGAATATTTTTGAATTTAATCATCTTTCATATCAAGTAGCGAATGAATAAAAAGTAAAGAATTTACTTTTTATTCATTCACTGAATGAAAGTAAGAACAGAGCCCGAAATGTATAAAACTACTTACTTGAAATAAAAGAAAATAAAAATGGTGACAGCCAAGAAGAAGAGCGATATTAAAGAGCAGACCAGCAAAATGAGACTCACAGTCAAAGGTGCTTTCGGAATACCCTGAAACAAATGAGAAGAAGGGTGAATAATTTTCCCTCATATCTTGGTGTTCGATCGCTGAGGCCATTTGTCTTTATTTCAATAAGTAATTAAATTCTATATTTAGAAACACTTTCTTCTGTTAGCTGCAATTTACAAGGGATGAAATGCTTCGAAAAGAGACGTGATCTGGGAACCGAATTATTAAATGGCATAATGATTGTGATGCAAAAAAAGAATCGGTTTCAACTTCCTGCTATTAATCATTGAGAAAAACTTTGAAAGAAATAAAGAGAGCATTAAAATAAAGAGAGCATTGAAATTTTTCTTAATGAAAAACTTCTTTTCTAAATTAAGTTATCACTTTGGTAGAAAAATAAAATTTACAGATAATAATGGCATCTAAAATGCTTTCATGTTTTTGCATATTTTATTCATCTATTAAGTGCAAGCATTACTTTGAATTTTTTTATTAGTCTTATATTTTTTAACAGTCACTCATTGAAATGATCAATCCTGATCAACTGCTATCCATTTATGAGTGTTGAATATTTGAAATGGAATATATTACGCATTAGAACATTTTTTCTCTGCCATTCAAAACTTTACGTTTGAATTTTGAATTGTCTCGGTACTTTTGTAAATTGATATTTATGAATTCCTTAATGTGGTTTCAGATGAAAGTTATAAGCATTTATGCTTCTCATGTAGCTTATTTTAAAGTATTTTTAAAAAATTTCTGACTTTATTATAAAAAATTTTGAAATGATATTTGACCTCTCGTTTTTTTCATTTTAAATTTATATTATTTATATTTATTTTCTTATTTATATTATTTATACTTATTTACTTATTTATATTATTTATATTTATTTTTATATCTATTTATGTGCTTACATAACACATTTGTTGTAATTATATGCTGAATGAATAAAAATTTAATAATTCTCATTTAAAAACCATAGCATGAAGTACTTAAAGTGGTATTATATTAGAATCTAAATATAATATTAATACATTTTCAAAGATATCTTCTCTTCTAACATAGCATATCAGATATATTATGAATTTTTTTCAAAATTTTCAGTGGTGAATTTCTGTACAATAGCATCGACTTTTAAATGGGTAATAGTTTTTGGTGAGAGATAGTGTAATAGGACTTAAAAAGACACATATGTTCCACAAAAAAAGTTGACACTTTAATAAAATTACGATATTCCAGCTCCATTATCTGAATGAACAATGTATCAATATGGCAACATGTTATTGAAGTAACTATTTCTGGAAGAAAATTGTCATGATAAATCCATACAGTTCACTTATAGTTATGCCAGAAAATATAATTTAATGCATTAATATTCATGGATGCCATCGATAAATATGTGAAAAAAATTGGAGCAATCAACATTTTGAACAGCGTAAATTTCCTTTACAAAACATGCACCATTCCAATCAATGTACAATGTTTTTACCATTTCTGTATGCATAGCAACAGAAATACAGGCAAACATTACTCTTGCACCAAAGACCCTATTCTGAAGTCTAATCCATTTGCCAAAGAATATTTCACTGATTTAAAAGATTTCACCGCATTGTTATTGCCAAGATTGACAAAAATCTCCCAAAAAGATTTCACAAAACCTTTATTGCAACTTTGATGATAGCCTTGTTTTTCTCTTTAGTACATGAATCGATTTTTTTTTGAAAAATTAACACTTCCGTGAAATTATTTTGACCCTAAAATATATAGACCTCTTTGTAATGCTCTTTGTCAGAATATAATGGTGGCGGAAATATGCTGGTGGTAGAAAAAAGAGAAAAGGAAAAACAAAGCCTCTCTTCTTCTCTCTACTGTTGTTTCGTACATACTTCTTTAATCCAAACTCCATTACCATTTTAAAAATAAGTTCCTTTTTCTGCATAAAAATATTGAAATTATAAGAAAATCTACATTATACAAATAGTTTTTACTTGAAATTTTTATTGAACAACGTAGCTTAAATATTCAATTTCGAAATTATTAAATTTATCTCAAATTTTTATATGTGCACTTAAAAACGCTTTTATAATTCCTCATCTAGAATTTCATGAACTTTTATCATAAATCTCTAAAAATATTTTGTATATTATAACAGAATGCATTTTATATGAGAACTTGCGATATTTTTCTCAAGATGAAAGGAACTTTCTTTCAAAATTTTTTAGCATTCAAAATTTTGAAAGGAACTTTTTTTCAAAATTTCTTTAGCATTCAAAATTTTTCTTTAGAATCTGTGATTTCTTTCGATATCATGAGAACTTCCCAAAGGATTCCTCAATATCAGAGATATCTCACCAAAAACCCTTTTCCTTATCGGTGGAAACATTTACTAGAAAATCTCTGATTAACCAATGCTCACGGCCCTAATTTGTCATAGTCATTACGGTAAAAGAAAATAAATTGCTTGGGAACTTTCACATGAATGTGCGCACTTTAAATTGTCGAATTAAAAAATGAGATACTCTGTTTTACTAATTTGTCTGGTCTTATATTTTTCCTTTAGTTTCCATTAACAGTATAGAATGTAACAAATGCAATTTTTTATAAATTCGTAGAATATCTAGACAAAGGAAAAGATAAAGTATAAAAACAATGTATTTCCTTATGTATAAGTTTTCAAATAAATGCAGCTATTATCTATTACATTATCAAAAATTTAAATCAGGGCATTTATCCTCAATCTCCTAGCGTTTCGGTTTATCTCCCTTTTTTCGATTTATCTCCCTTTTTTCGATTAAAAATTATTTTAGACATTAGAAAAACTGTAGAAGTAATTTTCCCCCCTCTATTTACAGTTTCAATGAACTACTATATCAATAACCGAATAGGATTCCTCATACCTCAAGAAGTGTGAATCATCCTGATAATTCTACTTTTCTATCATGGAGTTTCACTACTCATATAGTTCATGTTATCGTTGTTGTTATTAGTAGAACTTGCCATGAACAAGCTACGACGAGTCATCAGCGAGTTTTAAGCCGAAAGGAACGTCTGTTGTTTTGTAGTAGGCCAAAGAGCACGTTTTAGTTACCCACTCAACACAGGAAGTTGCACAGCCCCTTTTTACAAGGGACACATTCATATACCTTGCAGATAGAACACAGAAAAACAACCAAGCCCTAATTGGAACTCGGGAAGCAATGCTCTCGGGCAAGACGCGCTAGAACACACCTATGCCAGGACGCCGGCATATAGTTCATTTTAATGATCAGGCACTAAATAGGATTTTCAGATGTTTCGGGTCTATTTTTAATTTGAAATTAAACTTTAAATAATAGTATGTTGGTTATTCTAAAATCTAATTTCTTTATGATATTTGAATCCTATTATATTCACAGTTACCTATATATTAACTCTCTGTTAATTTTTCAAATCTGTTTTTTCAATATTGCATAAATGTAATTCTGATTAGAAAAAAAAAATAAAATGTTTAAAAAGATTTATAAATTTTTTAGCTGTCTGTTTATACCTTCTTGTGAAATACACAAATATATTTTCTTATATAATTACATTTACATTAATTAAATTGCTTACATTACAAACTTTTTCAAAAACTATTAATTAATATTACTGATTATGTAAAAACAACTAACACTTTAACTGATTTGATAACACTGTAGATAATGGCCATTAGTTTGAATATCTGAAAAATTTTGAAGTATTGTAGTGAAAATTTCTTAAGACATCAGAAAATTAATCAACATTTTTTTCTTATAAAACTACTTTTAAAGTTTATACATGTCCTAATCCTTTATTTCTATCAAAAAAACATTTAAATAATTCTTTTACAATTTCTTGATAAAGTATAAATTTCACTTTTATTTTAAATTATATTTATCCTATGTTCAGCTTGAAATAATTTCATATAATTTTCTCATTGTTTAAATTGTTCTTTCTTATGAAAAAAAATTCTACTGAATATCCATTCTAGTAAACTAATATTTTCATAAAACTAACATCATAAGTAAATTTAAATTATTATTCAACAAGTAAATAATTTTTGTACGCTCTGTTAATTAACACAGCATATATTCAAGAAAAAAAAGTATATAGCATTCTCAACAGATATATTTTGCAAGAAATTAAAGAATTTTGAGGTTGTTGGAAGTACTTTATCACAGAAAACTATAATTATATGAAAATACATATTCTTCCGATAAACTCACACACTGTTTAACCCTAATAGCACCAAGGCATTTGAGATAAGCAGCTTAAGTTCAATTGCCATTTTGCTAAATTAAATGCATTGCTTTTTACTGTTTTCCTAGGATTAATAGCAATTTATTCATCTTATTTATAATTGTGAACAAAATACGTACTGGTGTCGTGAAGTTTACACATGCGTCGTAGTTCGTCCAGTTTCCCCAAAGCCAAACTCCGTTCTCGTTACAAACTCGATAGGCCTTGGCTTCTGCAAAGAAAAAAATAGTTTTATGTTGTTAACAATGTAAGAAAGAAATATAAATGATTTTATTATGAATATCCTTACAGAAAATCACGTATACAAGGTACCCATTCAAATTTGGAACTATCGTTTTAACTTTAAAGCATCTGCAGCTATAGCTGAATTTGAGCAGAGTATAGTAACTAGTCGACATTCAACCACTTACAGCAGTACCTAAATGCTATATTTATTAATATTACTTTTTAAAACATTTTGCTCATTAAAATCAATTTCTCCAGTAAGTAATGTTTTACATGGATATTACTTTACTATAGAGAGATGCAGAATCAATCCTTTATAATAAAAGTATAATTATCATTTATTATACAAGGAAAATAAATTATGTTAACAAAAATAAATAATCTTCATGCTATTTCATGTTTATGATAGTAGAAAATGTGGCCAAGGAAATCGCCATTTTTTTTGTTTTAAAACTAAAGTTATCACAGTGAGAAGCATCATTACGAAAATCATAAACAGATCATTTTAAGAGCATTAGATTAAAAACACAGCATTAGAAAAATAAAAACACTATTTTTTAAATATCAAATAAGTAAAATATTTCATAATTCTATTTATCACAACGTTGTTTTATAGAATTATTTCAAAAAATTAAACATTAAAACATTATTCACCAGTAAATTATTAAAAAATAATAGCTAAATTTCAGAAAAAATTCTATTTAATTTTCCCATTTTAGAATTGAAAAGTGAACTTGTATTAATTTTGACGCCTTTTCAAACCAATTATAAATGAATCTTGCAAATCGCAACAATCAGAAATAATAAATTATTTTACAATTATTGGCAATGATATCATAGACAATTTTTCAAAAAAAGAAATTATTATTCTTTATCCCATTGTCAAAAAATAAATTTCTATTTTTAATATTTTATATTATTATTTATATTATTATAATTATAATTATATTATTTTACACAGATACAAAAACGATTTGACGAAAATCCTACTTATACACTTTTATGTAACTGTATACGTTTCTCTTTACAATAGCACAATATCATAAACGATATTTTAATTTTTTTCTGATGTGTAAGTTTTTTTTTCAATTTTGTAAATCTGTTTTTTTGTGTGTGTGTTTTCTACATAAATATTTCCAATCTTATTATAAGTTAATCAATTAATTAATTTAATTTTTTGTTTCCTGATAACAAGGGTTTGGAAAAAAATTTAATTGAAAATGCTGGGAAGTTTTTAATACTAAATTCTGAATTAAAAGCAAGAAGTGAAAAGTAAAATAAAATACTGTAATAAGAGAATACTTTGAGAAACTGCTTATATTAAATTTCTATAAAGTATGACTTAAAAGTTAAAGGTTTTTTTTGAAATTACAGCTTAAAAAGAAATCAATTAGAGTTCCATCAGAAGATTTTTACAATTACTTTTCTCTGGTGTTGTTTATCTTAATATTTGCAAATACAAAAATACTTGATTTTTACATAAAATTCCAAGTATACACATTTATGCCACTTGATATGTTTATCTTTTCAATCGTAGAATTTTATAAAAGATATTTGAATTGTTTTTGGATGTGGTAAGTTTTTTTTTTATTTTGTAAATCTGCTTTCCTTTGTTTTCTCTACGATAATATGTAATTACGTTCAATCTTATTATGAATTAATGATTTTATTTTAATTTTTGTTATCTGGTAATATTGATCAGGGAAAGAACTGAATTGAAATACTAGAAGATTTGAATAATAAATTATGGATTAAAAGCTAGAATTGTAAAGTAAAATAAAATCTAACGTTTTAATACGGTAATAAAAAAAATTTGAGAAACTGTTTATATTAAGCTGCATAACGTATGCCTTAGAAGTTAAAATATTTGTTTTGAAGTTCAAGCTTAAAAAGAAATAAATTAGAGTTCCATCAGAAGAATTTTATTATTTCTTTTCTATGATGTTGATGGAGTATGACCCTTAAATGTGCTTCTGAGCTACAGACAACTCATAAATTGCAATTACTGTGACAGTGTGCTGTACGATGGTTAGACTTAATGCTTCTTACCTTTCCAGGCTTTCCTTATTTTATGAATGAAAAGGTAAAAGCATACAATATTTAGTGACAAGCATTTCTTAAGCATTAAACTTTTATGGCATCTTCACAGACAGAAAAAAGTATTTAGCCTTTTGGGATTAAAACTGTCTAGCCATTTTTTTGAAGAAACTAATTTTTGTTAAATTTTATTTTCTCTGTTTCAAAGTAAAAGATGAAAAAAATTATGCTTTTTCATTAACTCTTTTAACCCTGTATATGCTCGTGTTACTCTCAGGTCACATTTTAATGTTACGATATTTTACAAAATAGTTATAGCTTTTTTCACGAGATGGCGCATAAATCTTAACTTTGTGACGATTCAAACACAACCAATACTAGTATTCATGACCATTGCTAAGCTTATCAACCCGAACTGTTGGTAGTAAAACTACGTAATACTATTTCATCCAATTAAAATTATTTGTGATTTTACCAGATGATTACCAAACTATGTTTATGGATGCATGTACATTTATGCCTTACACGAAATGCAAATGATTTTATGGACTTGCACATATGAACTATTATACACAGAAGTGTAAATTTTATAGGTCGTTGTGACTTCAAAGTCACATAATGATTATAACGGAATGAAATTGATTAAACACAAAAATCTGTATTCATTTGTATATATCGGTTTATAATTTCTGATTTTTCGTTCCAACAATTTTATTGGAGTTAAAAGAAATTCGGCCCAGGGAGGGTCAATGTAATTATGAATTCCTTTTGAATTTTAATTCCTGTTATAACATGGCAATTATTTAAAAACAAATTAAAATTTAGTCTTTGGTAAAAAACCTATAATTTCCTTAATTATATAAACGAGTACACAAGATAAAAATTATTTGGTCGTTGCTCCTAAATATTATCCGAATTATTATCTAAATATATCTATATTATGTGAATGATTTAAACTAATATCTAAAAAAATAGATATCAACTTTTCATGTAGCAATATTTTTGAAATATTTAGTTGAAAACAACGGAAACAATCTATTAAAAAACAGCTTATTGCATTCTTTACTTGCAAATAATTTTTATAAATAATAATCATATCAAATAATATAATATTTATGCTTTAAAATTAAAATTAATAAATTAAATAAGAAGGTTCAAAAGTAGTGGAGAAAATATTTTAAATAGGGGGTAAACATCTCCCAACTATAGATGCAAAACATTTTTGAGGCAGTTGAAATAAAATAAGAATATTTCTTAAGATCTAAAAATACATATAATGCAAAGGAAGCCATAAATTATCACTTTAAATTAAATAAAGATGATGTTTACACTTAAGTCACCGTCTGTGAATAGCTGGCAAATAAACTTTTAACAGATCCAGTAAAGGTTCAGAGGCAAACAAAGACTGTTAAGATAATGAAAATATCTGAAGCATATCTTCTTATTTTAGAAACGATATACATGTACATTTACGCATATTTACTTATTAATTATGGTTGCATATTTTATCTAGTTAATTTTCATATTTTTTGGTAAGATACAGTAAAGTAATCTAATTTAAAAGAACCCTTACAACTATCGAAAAGTTAAAAGAAAATTCAGAAATGAATGCTAGGAACTCTGGTTTCATAAATAAATACGAGCTCTTTATCTTCAATTGTTGGCAAGAGTATAGTTTTCATTTAAAACGTTTATAATTTTTTCCTTTATAACGTTCGGATAAGTCAAGATTCATCCCAAAAGTTTGTTTAACATATTAGATTAGTGAAAAAGAAATCAATTTTTTTTCGTTAGACGGCTAGAATGATCGCTATCTCGTAAATTATCTACCCAACAATTTAAGATTTATGCTCATTGGAAATGTGATATTTTGCGATTTTACACTAAAAAAATTCTTTGGCTGTGTTTTGTTTGGTACATTCAATTGTGAGTTACAACGTGTTAAAATTGAAAATCAACAAAGAGAAAAAAGGTAAAAACGCACTGCAGACGGCTGATATTGTGAACGGTGTTTATCGTCCCACAATTCTGACACCCAAATGACGTGCAATTTTGTTGTCTTAGATTCTGCTCAGATAGGCCCGTAGTTGAAAATGCCGATAAAATAACAAAAATAATTTAAGGTGATATGGCATGTTAGCAGCCATAGCACTACCCATGAGCTAAAGATAGGCCATAAAATAGTTTTCCTGAAAGCTCTAAAGAAGCTTGACGTTTGAGTGCCTCAACAATTAGTGCTCACGAACACACACGCACACACAAACCCTTGATGAATCGAATTTTTGTTTGAGAAGCCTTGGTCAAATGGAATAAACCGACCTATTTCTTAAACAGATGGTAACTGGGTATAAGAAATGGTGGGTCACATTAGACGAAACTTCGAGGAAACGACATTGGTAAAAGAACGGTAAAGCTACTCAAAGGGTTGCCAAACCAGGATCAACGGCCAAGAGGGTTCTGTTGTGCATTTGGTGTGTCTAGAAAGAAATAATGTTGCTTACACGTGATAAACACTAAATTTGGATCTCTACTGTCAACAAATGGGCCGTTTGAAGCTAGCTATTGACTAGAAACGGCCAGAATTGGGCACTTAAGAGGTTTTTTGTTCCATCAGGATCACAGTCTGGGAATATGGTCTAAGTCACACAGTCTGGGAATATGGTTGGTAAGTTTTCATGTTTCCACCATAAAGTCCAGACCTGACACCAAGCTATTACCATTTTTTTAAGATTGCAATATTTTCTTAATGATGAGATATTGGGATCAAGAGAAGACTGTGAAAATCGATTACTAGGGTTTTTTCGCTATTAAGGACCTGTACTTTTATGAGAGAGGCATTATAAAGGTTTACCTTTAAACTTGAAATAAATTATAGAAAAAAAAAGGAATGCATATTTGACCAAAATCGTTATTCCGAAACATGTTAAACAAAGTCTTGAAATTCAACAAAAATAATGGATTTCTTTTTCCCCAGCCTAAAATAATAAATGAATCAAACAAGACATTTCAAAACCGCGGTAATTTGGAATTGATTGTTAACAGAATTGGAACCTGATGTAAAAACATTATTAAAATTCTATCATTCATATCATCAGTCATAACTATATTACTTTTAAATTTTAGATTGATTATATATTTTTTTGTTTATAATATATTAAATTCATAAACAATAAAAATTCAAGAAACAGATTCAATAGTTGGAGTGAAATAACATTTTTTTCTTTCCCTAATTATATTAAATATATCGGAAAAAACATATTGTTCATAAAATTAATCATATTTTGGGGAAATAATAAAAACTAAAAAGTAAACTTATTCATCATTATTGGTAGGTAGTTGATCACATTATGCATATACATTCAATTAATTTACTGTTTCGCTGTATTACTAAGTTGAACAATCTAGTTATTGAAATAAAGGGGAAAAATGAATTAAATTACATAAACCTTTAAAAAAAATAACTGTTTTCGGCACACATGTATTATGTATTTGAGAATCATACAATAATTTAACTAAACATGTATCTCTAAGTATATCTTCCGAATATGATACATTTCATGTTTTGTCGTAACTATTATCTACTACATTTATAATTAATAATCCTCTGTGTTTATCATTATGTGCATGGAAATTCTAAACTGTATCTATTAATAAATGACAAAGAGGCTTTTTTTCTATTTCTGTTTCCATGAATTTCCTTGCATTTTTTAACGAACTTTTTTTGTCTCGAACGCGAAAGTTTCTATATACACAGATAACGGTCAAGAACATTGATCGGCTGCATTCTCTATAAGAAGATAGCAACGGTAAGACTTTTCGTTTGATAATTATTCCTCTATCTTTTAATACTCCTTTAATTTATGTTTTGTGAATTTCAGACTGTTCTTAATAAAAAAATTCAAGAGGAAAGGGCATTTCTATAAATTAATTTATTGTTTCTCTGCCGAAAGCAATTATTAACACACAGCTACGCTTACAGATATGATGTATGTAATGTATGAATGTGTAATATTGTTTTTAAATGAAATAGTATGTTTCTTTGTGAGAAAGGTAGTTTTGAAGATAGTTCTATTGGGTGTTTAATGAATGAAGAATGCATGCCCTGAACTTGGCAACCATCTGGCGACTCTACTGTCAAAAACGAAATTTCCAAATAAATAAATAAAATAAAAAAATAAAAATAAACTTGAATTTTGACAAGGTATTGTTAGGAGTAAGGAAATTGGGCATCTGTCATGGAGACCATAAGAATCTGAAATATAGAGAGGTGAAATCAATATTGGGTCAGTAAGAGTAACAGACAAATAGAGAAACTTGACAAGTTTTGGGACGTCTCTCTCTTGTTAATGTTTCCTGAGCGCTTTGTGCAGGTAGGTTGCTTATTACCGATTGCTCCTTATATGCTGCTAAACTATTGGTCTTATTATATGAGATTCAGCTGTATTTTGCTGCCCGAATATTCATGTTTTCGTTTCTAATTTTACTAAGCCTAATGGACTTTCACACATTCCGGTGGAGTTCGGAGATTTTCCGTAACAATATTCTAGAAAGTATGTACATGAATTAACAAAAAATTGCTTTGTTCCATTGATGATCATGTACTGTAGGCCAAAGAATGTCGCCTTCAGGATCAATTTATTTCTATAAATAATGTTTTTTAATTACCTATGGGGAGTACCACATTCTTGACATCTGGGATGGCTGCATATTGCAACACCTGTTGACAAGACCTCCAGGCTGTCTGTCCGGCAGGAATTGACGGCCAACACAAAACTGAATCCCAGACGGCTTCACAGTATGCTTGGTCTAAAAAAAAAGACAAAAAATTCAACTTAGAATCTGCGTGAATTTACTTAAGAACTTTATGCTTTCTAATGGATAGTATATATATTATTACGTTCTCTAATTTATAAACTATTCGACGGCATCCTGGCACAAAGGTAGCACATCCTCCCCGTGATCTGGACGTTCCGGGTTCGAGTCCCGTATTGGGTTATGGTTGCTCTATCTGTGAGGCTTATGAATATGTCCCCTTGTAAAAAGAGGCTGTGCAAGCGAATGCGATGGGTGTGTAGCTAAAGGTGTACTCTTGGCCCTAGTTGGCACTACTTCAATAAAGAGACGCTTATTTCAACTTAAATCTGCTGATGCACCAGGGGGCTTGCCCATGCCAAATGCCATTAGTAACAACAACAACATAAACTATATTTATTCGTTAAAACTGCATGATTCAATACTCCCACTGGTGTGGCGTGATGAGAAGAGGGAGGTGCCAACTCGGGTGTCGTACTCGTTATCTGACCACGGTCTAAAATTAGAAGGTCCACTTCAAAATAGCCCTAGTATTGCTTTGCAATGGGACGTTAGTATAAACAAACTATACTCTGTGATTCATAAAATATCTTTTATTTAATAAATTTGTATGTTTTTAGTGCTTAGATATTTTTAAACACCACAAAAAGTTTATGTAGTAAAGCATAATAATAAAAAAAGTAAACGACGTAATTTTTAGGATATATGTCCTCGTCGTGTGTGATGAATTTATCATATAAGCTCGCTGATTTTAAAATGTTCTTCCAATGATTACTTCTTTATAGGATTCACGCCTTTTTGATTTTCTTTACATAGTCCATATTTACAAACAATAATTAATAATTTAATTAATATTCTGTGAATAAGCCAAATTTAAAATAAAGAATAAAATTTCTTTTATACAATATTACTGATCATACCAGCATATTTTAGATCAATGATTTTAAACAAAATATCTACACCTATCTTTAAAATATCTAAAAATTCTAAAATATCTAAAACAATTATAAATAATAAAAATTTAACTATATATTTTTAGTTTTTGAGAATAACCACATGAAAAATTAGTGGAAATGCTTTTTTAAATCTATTTTATACAACAACAATTAAACTGAAGAAACTTAACCACTATTAATTAAATAAACCATTAATTTAATTACGTTATTAACATATTATTTATTTTTAATATTTTTGAATATGCACTAAAGTTAAGCATTAAACAATTCTTCTTGTTTTATTTCATTTAACTCCTGAATATAATTGATTTCATGAATTTTTGCTTATTTAAATTATTACGCCTATGTTTAAATGTTTTTGCCCAATATATTCAGAATGACAATACAAATATTTTTCATTTCATTTTAAGAAATTATAGACGATTATTGAAATAATAAACTTTATAATCTTTTAAATACGTATGTTATTAATCTAAAAATGTCACATTTGGCATATATACTATATATAATTAAATTCTTACAAAACGCGCAGAGAAATCTACCGTTTGAAAATCAAAGATTTCGAATATGTTATATGAAAGCGGATTAATTTAAATTGATAAGAAAACATTTCTATCACATTTTAATCAAAAATTAAATGTAATAAAAATTATAACTAAACAAATATCACATTTTAATAAGGGATAGACAGACTCTCCGACCCCCCCCCCCACGAAGGCAAACGGATTGCCTATAAAACTGAATGAATTGTCAACCGCAACAGCAACACTGGCGGGTAGGGATTCAGTCCTAATGGCCATCATCAACCACGGTGCAGCCCTACCCGTAGGAAGTACGTCCCACCATCGATGGAAGGAACTTACCCCCAACTATTAATACTCCCACAAGGGGGGGTCGAGAACCAACCACCGTACCAGAAACATCTCATCATCAATTACAAGGTGCCCATCTGGGCGATATCGCATTTATTCTTAAAAAATAATAAGTATTTTTTAATCAAAACTAAAGATAATAATAGAACTGTATTTAAAATGAAATTTTAAAAACAATAATCAGTTTCACAAAACTGTTAATGCTAATTAACGGCAAACACCAATACTTAATCTGAAAGTGTGTTTTAAATTTGAATTTACACATATTCACCTTTTTTTCTAATTTTCCCCAGTTTATTATTATTTAAGGCAGAAAATAATAAATCACTTTTAAGTCTGATTCAAAAAAAGCAATATTTCTCACTTCATTCTATTAATTATGGCAAATAATAATTAACAATACATATTCTTCCTTCTTATGATTTTATTAGTTTTGCTAAAAATTACCATTCACTTTTCACTGATGAGAAAAAAAGTTTATTTCATGTTCTATAAATATCTTAATTAAATACGAATAAAGCATGAAAGAACAAAAGATTGTTCCGCAATCTTTTATCAAACAGAGAATATTCTTCCTTTATTATTGTTAAGTCAAGTGAGAACTTTCGTGAATCAAGAAAACTCAAATCGAGACACTACTCTTCGCAGTCATTCCAATTTTTGCTATTTTCATCCTCACAACGGATAATCCTCTTTGGGTAAAGCCTGGGAAAAGAAAATCTAATTTTATCTTTGGTGGAAAAAAAAAGAATTCAGACGAGGATTACAACCTAGTAGTGATTGCTTTTTTCCTCTTTTGTAAACTCTTTTCATGTTAGCGATCCAATTTTGAAGTCTTAAATTACATTTTGAATAATTTAAGCAGTAATAGAACAAAAGAATTGAAGCTCATTTTTTTTTCTGTTTACCAGGGATTCTCATCTTGTACAGTTGCACTGCACTTGAACTTATTTCCAATCAAAGTAGTAAAGCACATAAATGTATGAGTTTATCCATAGCTTATCTGAAACTTGAAGGAGAAATTTCATTGGTCATGAACTGGTTGTTTCGAAATACATCACTGATACGTGCGTATTCCTTACATATAAGCGCATGGAACTGCTTCCTTGCTTAAATTGGACAATAGAATTTTCTAATAAAATTTAGTGTAATTCACACATAGAAGATACAAAAAGTAAGTTGCAAATCCTTGGTCATTTAAAGGGAAAATTGATCAAAACTGAATTTTTTATTTCCTTCTGCTCTATTTCTCTAAAAAATATTTATGTTTCTCTTTTATATATATATATATATATTTCTTAGTTTAAGAGAATTATCTTAAAATACAAATGCGCAACCATAAAGAAAAAAAAGTGCAATTAAATTAAAATAATAGAAAGAAATAATTAAAATAATATTAAAAAATCTTAAAAATCTCAAGAATGATGTTCAGAGAAAGGAAAGACGTTTTAATAATAAACCTAAATTTTTTGTTTATATATATGTAGGGCTTAGTAATCTACGTAAGATAATTTATTAGACAATTTATCTTAGATACATATATGGCATAGATAAATAGTTATGAAGAAGAAAAATTAAAAATAATTCATGATAAAATTACCTTCGAAAACTGATTTGAAAATAAGATAATAATTCATCATCACGTTGTATCAATATAAACATCTAAGAAAATTCTCTATTATGTTAGCAGTTTGGTAATTTATGAAATAATTGCATTAATTTTATATTTATAATTTAAGTTATTAAATTGATAATAGTAATTAATATACTCCAACTTTGAAACAATTTAACTATTTAACCATATTTGCAAAAATAAAATCTAGATTTCTAAAGTCTAATTCTGAAATTTTTCTCTGTGGATAGGCAATAGCTGCCAAATTCGCAAGTGGCGTTCGATATTTCTTGTATTGAGGTAAAGAGTAAATTTGAATATAGATTTTAGATCAGGTGTTAAATCTAGATCAAAAAAATTACGAGGTATGCAAATGATTGATTTTAAATAACTTCATATCGGGATATCCATACAATTACATAAGGAACTTTCATTCATAAAAAAAGAAACGAATGAAGCATCAAAAAATTTGGAAACTATAACGATAAGAAAATGGTTTATTTAACTTCATGTAAATTTAATTTTAAAAATGAATTAAAAATTAAAATAATCTCTTATTATTGCATTAAGGGGAAAAATGTTTTAGTTAAATTATTTCAGTTTTTTCACTTATAATTTATTATTAAAAATATAAGAATTAGTTATTATTCTTAAATTTTTAACTATATAATGAATTATAAGTATTAGTTTATAGTTATTAATAGTTCTTTCTTAATTTCACTATCTACCAGTTCCTTTATTATAAAATCATGGTAATTAAATTATTTAGTTAGCCGATAATTAATTTCTATTTATATTGCAATAATATATTATCATTAGGAATAAGCAGGTTTGCAAACTTTTAAATTTCTTCCAAATCAAGAGACGTGTGATTTATCGATTCAAAATTCTGTTGCTCTAATATGAAACCAGCCAAATCCACAACATGCAAAAAGAGTAGATTTGAAGAAACTTTCTTCAGTTCAGATTTAAAGCAACCAATCCTGAAAGTTTTTGACGCTCAACTCATTAAAGAAATCAAATATTCAGACTCTGCTTATAATCACTCAAATAAAAGTGAAACTGCGAAATAATCTTCTTAAACTAAACTCGGTAGAGGATGTTCAAACTCGTTTACGCTCTAACTTTCGAAGGAAGCCATTAATTACTCTCCCAAAAGCTGAAGTGTCTTACAAAGAATTTGGAAATAAAAATACTTAAAGTCCCAAAGAATTTGATGGGAGAATAAAAAAAGATTCAATTAAAAGAGACTTAAAATACTACTTAATTCATCTGTTGTTATTTACCCAACTGTAATTTAAATTTTTGATATGTGTCCTTTAGGATAATCGCATTAATTAGCAGTAAATGAGTAAGCGATTTTCACGCTTAGATGAATTTAATAATCCCGTTAATGTAGAAATAATGAAGATGCTTTAATTCATTTTTTTTTTCATTTTATGCCGGTATGGCGTTTGCTTTTTATAACACATAATTTGAAAAAATTATCTCGCTTATCCTGCTGCATCTTTTCTGCTATTTAGAAATGCAAGTAAAAAAAACTATTTCTGCACAAAATAAGGAGTCAATATTCACCGTAGTTTTGTTTTATTAAGATCCAGTTTTATAACAATACTAAGACAATTTCTAGACGGATTCATCATTTTTATGACGATTACGACAACTGAGCAAGCACACATTTCCAAGCTTCCACACCACACCAGTGGAGAGAGGTTTGATGCTCCATTTAACATGCACAAGATTAGCTTACACAACGGTTTTTTGGTGGAGGTGAGTCTCATACCAAAAGACCTCTGGTCCCAAAACCGATACCTTACGACCACGACCCCTTTTTTATTCAACAAAGAAAAAAAGAATTCTAATATTTAACAATTATTAGTAATATGTTAAGAACATCTTAAATAATTAAAATAATATAATTGCCATTTCATTTTAATGATTAAGGCAGATCAGTACCTAAATTATTATTCTCTATTAAATTTACGATCAGTAAATCAATTATTATTTTTTGAAATATAAATATTATTCTAATAGCAATTTACTATAGCATATTGTCTTCAATGAAGGAGACTTTTAAATTTATCAATTGATAAAATGCATGAAATGTTAATTAAATAAGATTCAGTCGATGCCTTGAGTTTAAGTCTGCAATAAAATAAAATACACCCGATATGTTCAGATATGAATGGTTTAGATCGATGCATTAATTTCCATTAAACAGTTTGAACTCAAACAAACCAATTAATTTCCCCAAATTACTAGGATACATGTTTACATTAAATGTTTACACTAAAATTTAATCATAAAGTAGTTCTCTAATATATTTATTCCCTTAATTTCAAACTAAAATTTCCAAATTTTATCTTTTAAATCTATTTCTCCTTTTTGATTAGCTTAAATATTATGGAACATTAATATAAATTTAATATTTCATATAACTGATCTGGGAAACGCAATTTCAAAAACGTTATTACCAACTGCCTCTTAAACCAAATAAAAATATTTCGAAAAATATAGTAATGCTTATGATGCGTTTACATAATATATTTTGTAAAAATAGAGTTTAATCTAATAATTTTATGAGTATTTTTAATTTTTAATAAGCAATTCAACATTTTATTTTATTAAGGAAAAATTCAGTGCGACTCAGAAGAGTATACTGCTGTTAGGACTACTTAAGTTTAGACTGGAAGTCATGAGTTCAATACCCATTTATCTGGAGAAACAATAGCTTATGCATGTGTAGCTTAAATATATTAATTATATTCTGTTATAATTATTATATATTAATTTAATATTTCATATACTTCAATAAACGAAATTAAACCTTGTGTTCCATGTTCAGATATGAATGGTTAAGTTCGACGAATTAATTATTATAGATTCGATACTAACTGTGTATTAATTCTGCACTCACTACCCAATGAATTAGAAACCTTTGAGATTTGCATTTGAATGGGTGCTAGGATTGAAGCATGCGAGTTTCTGTCATTTCTACGCGTGGTTAGAATGACGGTATAAGTAAGGTTCAAGTGTCCTTTTCTCGATGAATGAAGTAAAATGGGGAAAAAAAGACAGATCTTTCACCATTTTAAAAAAGGGCTTAGAAAGTGCCTCGATTTCGAAGATGGCAAATCTCACTGGGTTCTCAAAAGCAGCCATGTCAAAAGTTTTCAAAATTTGGAATCAGAACCCACATTCCTTCTCTAGAAGACGAAGCTGCAGTTCGAGCACAGTTTTCCAAGAGCGAGATCGGAATCACCGACGAATTGTAAATCATGACATTGCCTTTATTATAATTCAACTGACACAAATTGTCAACCAAGGCTCTTCCCAACCGATCTCAGCTCGAACCATGCATTGAGAATTATAGAAAACAGGAATGCATAGTCGACTTCCTGTAAAAAAAACCACTAATTTCTGCCCGACAAGCAAAAATACGTTTGCGGTGGTGTCGGGAAAAAAGCCGTTGGGCGTCTGAGGATTTGAAGCGAATAATCTAGTCGTTTGAATCACGCTATACCTTATTTTGCAATGATGGAAGATGAATTTTGTGTGAACCAAACGGAACCATGAATCCAATTTGCCTTACTCGCTATGTGCAAGGGTTTGTAGGGAATATCATGATATGGAGCATGTTCTGCTGGCATGGAAGTGGTGCCCTAGTGTTGCTCGAAGGTAAAAAAACAACCATTCAATACTTAGATATACTGACAGATAACAGGTACCCTAAAATGTTGCATTTTTATCCTGATGGTGACGGATATTTCATGGATGATAATGCGCCAATACATCGCCCCAAAAGTGTTCAAAATCGGTTCGTTGAGCATCAGTCTAACTTCCAATACCTTCTCTGTCCACCGCATAGCCCGTATTCTAACCCCATAGAAAATGTGTGAGATATGGCGGAGATACACATCCTACAGCATTCTCCTCCTCCATCTAATTCACAAAATCTAAAAATCTACATAGCCAGTGCCTGGTATTCTCTGAATGTACATGCACTCCAGTAGCTTGTAGACCCGATCCCCAAACAAATCAGAGAAGTTATCCGTTCAAAAGGTGATCCAATAAAATATTGATCTTGACCTTCTAATTTATTGACCACTGAGTGTATATTAACTGTGTATTTGGAAGAAGTTTAATGAAGGGATTTTGACTCAGATGTTTTCTTCATCATCTGATTATTATTCAAACTTATGAAGTCACTCATAGATAACCACTTATATAGCCTCAAAAACAGAAGGATAAATCAAAGATATAAAATTGAATTTCTCGTATCATATGTTAATTAAAAAGAAAATTATTTCTTAGTTAATATAAAATGTTAGCAAAGCAATTATCAATTTCCCTCTCTGCAAACATGAAATAAAATATTTAAAATAAAAATAGTCTGTAATAGGAAAAAAAAACATATTTTCAGACTACAACAAAATACACCTTCATAGATTCTGAAAAAATTTCAAGTTAAACGCATGATTGAGATTTGAAGTACAAAGAGAAGTGTAAGTTCACATAGAAAAAGTTTTCAGCAGAATTCAGTTTAAGGATCGGTTTCTTTTCCAACTGGTTTATTTTCGTCTCTATCTGTCGAAAATAAAATTTTCTTCTAGAATAAAATAACAATGAAACTGCTAGATGCGGAATGAGATGTTCAATCATATATAAAATTGAGATAGAAAAGTAGGATATCTTCGGAATGATTCACACAAAAGATATAATTCCTAATATATGATTAAGATCTGGAATATTTTATCAATTTACCATAACACGATTTTTTTTCCTGGATTCAGTCTTATTTCTCACGGATAAATTCTTATTTCACGTATTCTTCAAAACATTAATTTCGCGAATTTCTACAAAGTAAATAATTTTATATATTATGAACTTAAAAGAATTTTTGGTGATTTTCCCCCTAAACTCTAATTAGCAAAATCGTGACGTTAAGATAAGATACTGGATTTTTGGTTTAAGTTTCTTTGTCTTTTATAAATTGACAATTTGAATTTGTATTTAGTTTGACAGGAAATCAATGCATGTAAACTTCTTAGTAATTCTGTATTAATAAAAGAGTTTCACAAAATTTTAAATCGAATGGAGAGGGAGTTGTCTTCCACAATTTTTTTTACATGTTATGGAATACAAATTTTATACTCATACCTCCCTCTCCATTTTCAAAACATTTAAGACCATAGTCGTAGCCATGAATATCGTGTATGCTCAGAGTTTTTTTTTTAGAATCCAGAATATGTTGATTTTATGGTTCCTAATAAAGTAAAGAATAAATTTTGGAGGCTTTTACATAATTGATTGAAATAATGTAAACGCCTCCAAATTATACGGAGTTTATATAATTTCATAATATGGTGAGGGTTTATTATTGTGACATTTTATTTCATTAGAATAATTCATATACAAATACAGAGTAATGCTTTTAAAATAACACATTTTTATATCAATCATGATGTGGTATTTAAAAAGAAAAAAAATCCTCAGCATGATGTTTCGTATAAAAGGTTTAATTAAAATTAAACAAGCACAAAATGTGCAATAAATTTGATAAATTAAAGTAGTCATTCTCTTTTTATTACCATAACAACAAAAAGCTATAGAATTGAAAATCACCTTAATGTGTTATTATATTATCTACTAGTATCATGCATAATATATTTTAATAACTATGATTTTTATCATACTATGTATCATAATATATCTATTCATATTCTCTTTCTTATATTACTTTATCTGTCATATACCTAAAACATTTAGTAATACGATAGGATTACTTTTTACTTTTAGAATGGATTCTGAAAGTAGATAATTATGTGTCAGAGAATCTCCCAATAAAAGGCATTTAATAAACGGCATTAAGTCATTTAAGGTTTTGTTTTGTTACATTAGCAACGCCAGATTCAAGTTTTATAACATATAGAAAATTTACATAAACATACTATTTCTAAGAAACTTATAATACATTTAAAAAGACATTTTTAAATAACAACCTTTTAAATCTCTATTATTTCTCTGAAATTCAGATTATTTATAATAATTATTAACAAAGAATTTATAAGTAACAACCTTTAAAATCTATATTTTTCTACAGATTAGCAATCTCTGGTGATCAGTTGGCTTGACGGGTTAAAAATTTTAAAAAGATATTTTTTGTAGTTACATCTTAAATGCTTCATGTGAGAAATGTTTTACGTTTAAAATTTTTATATTATAAACTCTATATTTGACCGATTCTTTTTATATACCTTTATATAAATTGAAATAAATAAAAGTATTTTAGAACTTTAAAATTTTTTAAAATTTTGCAGTTGGCACTTTAAAAAATTTTCACATTTGTAACCTTTGAAACTTGATTTAAAGAACACGAAAAGTTTTCATTGTTATTAAAATAATACCTTATATTTTTGATGTATTAGTACATACTAATATATACGAGTTTCACATCAACCATGAAATATAGTGATGTAAAATAAATATAATTTACCTCAAAAATTGAATAGGTTAAACGGTTTGTGCTTTTAAAAATTAATGTTTTTATTTTTCAATGTTAATTTTTTTGAAATTTGAAAAACTTGTAAAAACATTTTTAGGTATAGAATATATGGAATTTATTTATGAAGCAAAAAAAAAGCTATAATTTTTTATCTAAAACTCAAATTTACAAAACAA
>JAOUZG010050870.1:0-12874 GCA_026289955.1 Argiope argentata
ACATTAATTAGTAGGATAAATTAAGCCACGCTAGTTTAGAACAAGGAAGTAAGAAAGACCCACTTCTCACTATATTTATTGTGGCATAAACAGAACGAAGAAAAGCTGGGCTAAAACTTGGAGCACTGCAGCCTTAGCCTTCCCCCAATCCTCCAATAAATGCCGGGACTTGAATGGAGCATCACGTGGTAGGTGGGAACCAATCCTTTGTCGATATGGCCCCTGTGCTTTCTTTTCTTTCCTCCATTAATCAGGTATCCTGATGGAGAAAGAGAAAATCCTAACAGCATTGCCCTGATCCCTTTGCGGAGATTCCTTTCCTTTGCGCCACCTTTAATTTTTTTATGTGTGATTAGTGAACGGAACACACGCAAGAAAGTAATTCGCTTTTCGACTGTGACCGGAGATGAGCATTTATTCGTTTTCTTAGCTAATGGTTTGTAATCTTGCTCGCTACAAATTATCACTCTACTTGGGCACTGGAGTGAGATGAGTTAACCTCTTCATTTGCCAGAGACAGTGAAAGCATTATTATTATTATTATGTGCTGCGTCTTTTTTAGGATCAGTTTGTCAGGAAAAACGTTTTATTATCAATACTTGAGAGTTATTTTAGTAAAACAATTTATGGTTACATTATAGTCGATGAAATATCTTTCATGATTAAGTTCAGTTTATCATCCATGAATGTAAATTTCAACATAACAATGTTTCAGTGGATGAAAATTTTTTTAAAATAAATGTAGCACTAAAATACAGAAGGAAAATTTTATTATTAACATAAATTGCACTTTTATTAGAAAATTACGATTCATCGTAGATAGTCGATATTTACTTTGTTAAATTAATTAAGGATTACATTTTGTTACATTAATTTCTCTCATGGATATCTTCTATGCTTCTTTCATTATTGAAATTAGCCGTCATTATAACATAAATTTTGAAAACAAAAATACATATCTTCATATCTATCTACCTTCTATCTTCGTGTAACTAAGTTGTAAATATTAAAATAATTGTGTTGCGTGTTGTTGAATAGAATAACAGCATATGATTTATAGGTGAAATCGTTTGCATTAAGCTAATTTATGCTTATATTTCAGTTGATGATTATATTTATCAATGCATTTAGTTTATTATCTTTATTTTATATTTGATTCAAACAATCTTTCCTGAATGGGGATGGATTTTCAAAATATATTGGAAATTTTGAAATTTAAAATATATTAGAAACATTGAAAACTTTGATATTAATTTATATTGCGGGTATATTAGAAAAGTAATATTTCATCATAAATAGGTGTGGAATGAATTAAATTATGCATTTTCTTTGGGTAAATTTTTTCATGAGTAAGCCCATTTTATCCTCACTATTATTGAATATATTCTTCTGCATAACAAAGCTTTCAAGAGTGAAAAAGCATTTTTTTCTATTTTTTTCTTTGCTGTAGCAGTGCTAAAGATAATGTAAATATTAACACTATTATTACGTGTTGAGTGTTTTTCAGAGTGTAGAGTTACAGTCAATATTATAGATGTTTTAGTAACAAAATTAATTGTTACGATTTCTCAGAAGAACATCATTATCGAGTGGCTTCTATTTATCATCTCTGAATTCACTCTTCAATATAACAGAGCATGCGTAAGTATAAAAATTTATTTTAAGATAAATTTTGTTAATTAGCTAAGTGTAATGAAACGTTTTTATGTTTTGTGTGTTTATTAGACAGGTGAGATTTATTTATTAAATGAATTGTAATATACATTTTGGTTGATGGTCAATTTCTATGGCTAAGTTTTATCTTTGAAACAATTATTCTTATATACAAAGTTATGACGGATGTAAATTTTTTTAATTGACTCGTAGTAAGGTTATTACTTTATATTTCAGATTCAGATTATATTTCAGATTCAGATTATTACTTTATATTAATTTCTTTAATATTTTCAGATCAACGATTTCAATAAAATTTCCCAATGCTAATTTTTTAAATAAAATATATTTAAAGAATAATTTTAAAATAATTGTCAGAAAAATTCAAAGATATGTTTTCATTTTAAAGCTAAACAAGACACCTTGTTTTCCTTTCTTTACTATTACAAAAGATTTTAAGGAAGAAAGAGACAAAGTCTTCACGATTTTGTAAAGATTAGAAAAATGAATGGCATTTTTAATTAAGAAACTTATTTAAAGAAAAATACGTAAAAATACGTTTTTGTATTGAGAGGAACTGATTTGTTTTAAATTATATATATATTACTATAATAAATATCGGGGAATGAAAACCCTTATCTCTCTTATTTTGGACCCGAGGAATTGTATATTTCATAGTTATTTTTCTGTCTTTTACAGAGAAAAATAGAAAGATTTTTTTAAAAATTAACTACTAACTAATCATAAATTTTATATACCATGGGGAGATATAAACCCGGTAAATGAATTTGAATAATTTTTGTATAAACCTGAGTATTTCGTGAAAAATTAGAAATAATTGGCATACATTATAATGTGATCTCTTTAGAGCTATCTCATGTCGTCTCTACAGACGCTTTGAAACAAACTTGATTTCTTTATGCTCTCCGGTATTTACTCCGAAAGATTTTTGCAGGTAAACTGGGCACCAAACTTTGAAAGCTAGATATGGTTTATTATATCTGTTATAATGTTCGAACTCACAATAGAGTAAAGCTACGAATCATATACGCAATGACAAGTATTACTCGGCATCAATAAACAAAATTTAAAGCAAAATTCTCAGTGAATTTTTCTTACGAAGTAATGCTTGAATAAAAGAAACTTTGCTTTTTGTTATTCAAGTACTAGTATGATTTCGGTTTGACATTTAACCAGTGACATTCACATAATGTGTGCATAGTTATTTGAGGGATGGCATCCTATAACTATTAATATTTGCGCTCTGTTCTAATGCAAAAATGAATATCTTATGTATTCATCTTTTAATCGTTAAATTTGTACAGCAGTTTTTAATCATCAGTGAAAATTTAGCGAAAAATTAGGACTACTCCCCATTTTATTATTGCATTCCTTTTTTTATGCAACTATTTAAAAATAATCTCAGAATATCAATATTTTCCTTTAAGGAAAACTTCCAAACAAGAAATTGACCTTGAAAAGGAGAGGATTAATTTTATTTCAATTTTAATTATTGTAATCCCTCAGACAAGTACACTCAACCGCGAACATTTTTCTGAAACCCATAAAATTTCAGACACATTTGTTTAAAATATCCTTAATCGAATCATCCAAGATACAAAAATATAGAACACTGTTTGAATTCTTTTATTAGTATAATGTGACCTTTGATTCAAACTTTCCTTTACGTAAAATACAATATACAATAGTACATGATAATGGTATATATTAAATTGAAAATAATTTTATTTCGTTAATAATTACAGCATTTCTGGACTGGACTCAATATTAACACGACCACATTTAAAATCTTTCAAAATCTGTCATTATGTTCGGAAGAATCATTTTTAAAATATAAAACATTTTTTTTTGAATTTTTACGTATATAATTTTACGTTAAATTATAAAATAAAAATATATTATTTAAAATCCAAAAATATTCCGAAAATTTGTAAAAGCACTTTTTGGGATAAAAAATATTTTAAAAAAATTCTAACACAAATGTATAGTTTCGCTTGAAATTGTTGATTTTAAAATCACATATGTTCCTTACTAAAAAAAGGTTAATTTTAATCTAGTTTTTCAATAGTGAGGTTCAAAAAATAAATAATTTTTTTTTCATTATAATGCATTTAAATCACATTTTTAAATAAGTGTTATCCTTAATCTTTCACGCAAGAACTTCAGAAATTTTGGAAGATTTGTCATATATAATTATTATAAAAAATTCGAATTAGATATTATTTCATGATATTTTTCTTAAAACATTTTGTTTTAAAATTTTTGAATTTGAGCCTATATCACTTAAAAAGGAAAAAAAATTATTAAACTGCTTTTAAAAGAATTTAAAAACATTTTAATAATAATTTTATAATTACTTAGTATAATTTGAAAGAATAAATGCTACTAAACTAAATATGAATGATAAAAATAAATTACATGGTTTTATATAAAAAGTTGTTTAGAAATTAAGAATATAGGGTATAAAGTATTCCATTTTTTTGTTAATATTTTTAGATGAAATTCATAGGTTTTCAAAGAAATTTGTATCATAAACTTTTGATCCTAAATATTTCAAATAATGCATACTAAACCCGAGGTGATTGTAAGAAAGTACATAAATAAAAATTATCGACGCTAAACGCTTTTCTGCGGAACTTTTCCGAAAACACGCTTTTTAAAGTGCATTCACTTTGTAGTAGGGGGGGGGGAACGTTTAAAGCGTAAATCAAAATTATGCTTTGCAGGAAGCTTTAAGAAATATCGGGCATGGAAAATTCTCATTTTGGAAGGCTTATAAATATAAGAGAAGGAAGAATAGAACCACCAAAAGAATAAAAAACGATGGCATTGCTGATAGCAAGGAAAGGGGTGGACGGAGAAGGGGAATTTAAAAAGAGGAGCAATGGCTTTTCCCATTTCCATGCAAAGCCGTTCAACAACATTAATGAAAAGTGTCTCTGGAACGCCCAGCGAACTCTTGATCCAAAATGGAATGCAGTTTTTGAAAAATGCAGGTGCGCTTTAAAGAAAATTTACTGCTTTTTAAAAATTTATATTAAATTGTCAACAGCATTTTAGAATATTTGAGAAATCTATAGTTGCGCTTATCGTGCGTGAAATACTCTTAAGTAATCATATGTAATTTGTATTTAAAATATTATTAAAAAAGATAATAAAAAAATCTTGTCAGGAACAAAATTGAAAGAAAAATTATATAAGGTATGCCTTATCATTCTGGCTGAATTTGTTGAAACCTTTATGAAATATACTTTTGAATGTATAACCTTAGTAAAAACTTTGGAATACATATAAAAGCACAAAAAAGGAGAAAACTGTTTAATTTTTTTAAAAAAAATACATAATTTTAAAAATGTAAAAATATTGTGTTTGGCTAAAAAGATTATGCAAAAACACTTTTTAGTTTGGATATTTATGAAACGTTTTCTTCAAACTCTTACATTTAACTTAAGAAATGTTTTACGAATTCATGAATTCATAAATACTCTATATTCTATCCAATCTTTCAATATTAGGATTCAAATGATAAATAATAAACAATTTTGATGTGCATTTTTGCACCGTGAAAGTTTAAAACAACCGTAAAAAACTTTATAAATTAATATATTACTCCTTTTGTAGTTAAGATAGTGAAGAACGTATTGAAAAAAATTACTATACAAAATCAGAATTAATTAAATACAAGTATTATTAAGTATACGTTAATTTATAAAGTTTATTATAATAATATTTTACTAACATTCATAATTTTAATTAAATAACATTTAAAATTTTTAAAATAGTAATAAAACATGAATTACATACACATTAGAATTTGTAAGATCATAAAAAGTCAAAACTTAAAAAAAACTTATAATAAAAAGACACTGACGTAAAAATATAATAGTACACAAGTAATTTGGCATAATTTTGTTAAATTTTATTTCCAATTTTTTATCTACCTGCCATTGCTTTTTTGACAATGTTAATAAGAAGGAATTCAAACTAATATGTAACATTAATAAAATTATCTTTATTAAATTATTGAAAATTTCAAATTAAATGTGAAAAATTTTAAAACTAAACATAGCATTGTTAATGAAATAACACCCTCATATACAGGGTGATTCAATATATATATTTTTTTACATTTCATTTTTCATTTTTTCTCAATATAATCTTTAATCATTTCAAACATGTTTGTTAATTCTTAACATTTTTCCACTTCATTCGCAGAAAAAATGAATTTTTAGATATTAACGGACATTTGAACCACCCAGTACTTAATTTAGGCGAATGAAAAAATTAATTTAAACAATAATTTTGCATTTCAAAGAATATTTTAAAATTATCTTTTCTGATATTCACTTTAAATAGCTCTTAATTTTTTTAAAATATTAATATACTTTTCATTATTAATATTTTAATTATTAATAGGCTTAATTATTAATATGCTTTTAAATTATAATTCATAACTCCATGTTTTTAATAAAAATATAATTATTTTCTATATTTTGGTAAAATGAAAACAGCGTGTATTTATAAGGCTCTTATTTTTATTGTTTTTTTCCCTTTAATACTTGATTTATCTCGTAATTAATTATTATATATAATTTGAATTTATATTTCAATTTTATTAAATTCACTAATACATAGTATTTACATGAAACATATTATTTATAAAACTGTTGTTTCTTATTTTTTGGTACATTTACAAATGCAAATAACTAAGAAAAGGTTTTTATTTTTATAGATTGTTTCCATAAGTGTTTTTATAAATTGCTTCCATATTTAATATAAATCAAATCTCAAAGCTACAAATTCAGTAGTTTCTTATTTTAATTTCTTTTAAATAACAGCAATTAGATGGTACTTCTAATATTACAAAAATATATTTAGATTCAATAAGTTTATTATAGTCAATTTTTTTTGAAAATTAAGGCACAATATTTCATTAAGAAGACTTTGCAAAGACATTGCACACTTGTCTGAATTTTTAATCATTAAATTGTTGGAAATTTGATTTGTGCAATGAAAATTTGAATGCGATGTTTGGAAATGTAATTGCATCAAATAATTTAATACTATCTTAAATAATTAATTCCCTCATTTTCAGGTAAATTATTTTTTCTTGAGTTCTGTGTAGTTTTGTAAGGAGTATAGGAGAAACGTATGAAAAATATTATTAATGCGATTTCAAGAAGACTTATTTAAATATATAGCAAAATAATTTATTGCAACTGATATATAAAAATATACTTAGGAAGTATCTTGAAATGTATTATTTACGTAACAAAAATAGTTTCCAGAGATAAAAAAAGATCAAATAAAAAAATATTAATAGTCGTTTTTAATGAAATGTAATGAATTTCCATATACTGCTGCGAGTGTATAATATATTTCCTGAACAATTGACACCATAGTAAGCGAGAAATTTTCCTATAGTTTGATGAATACTGCATATATACCAGTTTAATAACATCACATTTAACATAAAAATGACTCGTTCGTGAATTATTAAATTTGGCAACAAAAACGTACGTTCAGGAATATACAAGAATTTTGAAGATATCTACATTTGGAGTCAAAATCAGATACTCTAATTTTATCAAAAAATCTGATATCCTAATTCGGAAAATATGTAAAGAGAGATATCTTGCTTGTCTCTGAAACTATTTCTCCCTTTGACTTTGACCATGCGAGGAACTCTTAAATAATAATCTGTTTTGTTAATTAATAAGCGATATTTAGGATGCGTTTAGTGCTGAATTTTGTAATATATTTGTTGATTTAATGTTGAATTTTGCTATTGAGGTTTTGAGTTTACATGTATAATAATACATATTTGTATTTTCTTCTCAGCTTACCCACAAGGTGGAATTTCACTAATAATATAAAGCTTCCTTGACATCGTATTCTTCATCATGCTCTTACTAAAAATAACAAAACTTCATTAGGTTTCTAAGGATTAAAGATGATTTTAAAAAATTAATCTATGGAGAATTTAATTATTTGCGAATGCACAAATTAAGTAAATAGTTTCTAAATTGACTTTCAGGGAAATAAATAATTTGTTTTATTTTTTAAAATAATTTATAAAATACATTATATATATATATATAAGAAATACAGTTTCGTTTTATAGAATTTAATACATAAAAATATATATTTCAATTATTTTATATTATTATACTTAAGATTACCTATTTCTTTCAACACGACATTTAAAATTTATTAACAAAAGTATTATTTTAACAAATCCGAAAATATATGAGTAATTTGCAAATTTGTTTCCAAATTTTTTTATTTCTTTTTTATTTTATTAAATAAACTAATTTTCTATTTATTTCAGAATGAAATAATCAATATGAGTTTTTAAAAATTATATTATACCAAGAACATTTCAAAATGACTTTCAGTTTTGGCCAGATTTTCCATTACTTATTTTTTAAACAGCTTGATATTTCATTTTTCTTATTTGTTATAAATACACTTGGATTTTTTTGGATTAAAACTGTCACAATATTTTCTATTTAATGGACTATTAAGATAATTTGAGATAAAACATTTCACAAATGTAATACCGCTATTAATTTATTCTGAAAATAAAACCACACAGTTATTTTCAAACTTCTTTTGCATTTTCAATATCTATTCGTTCTGTATCCGATTTTTTCCTCCTGAAATTTTCCAGAAATATCTTCTAGAAAAGCCTTTTCAGCAAATTATTTTTATATATCTTATTCAGTGGATCGGAGTTAAATTAATAAGATTAAAAACATTTCTTGAATTTCAGTCTGATGTTTATGATTTTTAACGAAACGAATGTTTTCAAGTTTCTTGCATTTTGATTAGTAACTTAATCTTCATCTTATTCTTTTATCTAGATCTTTTTAAAGAACATATTTTAAAAAATCTCCTTTATTAAAGTGTTTTCTTAATTGTCCTTCTCAGTGGATCATTATTAAATTCATGTTTAACTATACTAATCTGCATGAAGTAAATGTTCAATTTTTATGCGCTATTTAATTATTCTAATGAAAGTAATTCTCCTTTTCCTTTTGGGATTCCGAAATTTATTTTCACAGAACTTTTTATTTTCCGATTTTATTAGAGTTATTTTCCTTAAAATAGCCTTTAGTTTATCATTTCTTTTTACCCTTTTAACAGTATATCTAGTAAAGATAAATGCCCCTACTTATATTAATCATAAGTGATAAGTTCCGGCTTTGGTTCGACAGATAGAAGTAGTGACAGAATCACAATATTAGTAACATGTAATGTGGCTGTCATCTAAGGACTTTGAGGCTTCTAGTTTTCTAAAAGGTATGTCACTATTATTAAAATTGGATTACATTTACATTACTGTAGTAATGTAAATGTAACACATTTACATTACTGTAGTCTCAGATGATTCATATATTTGCCTCGATATCTATTTTCATTTACAATTTCTTCAAGCTCTTCCAGAAATTATAATATTAGATAGTCAAGTTAGAATTACCCTTCTTAAGCATCTTGGGTAATCTGAATGACATCTAACATAACAGAATAGAAGGCTTGAAGAAAGTTGAAGTTAAGTGATCATCACCAATCGTAGTGCAACCTCTTCCATAGGTATTAGGTTTCATCGTGAAAGTGGAGATAAATCGATCATTGTTAATAATCACACTGTTAATGAAGCAAGAAATATCCCCCAAACTGAATTCTTCACTCATCCTTCTGTTAGAGGTGTAACGATATTAGATTAACAAAGTCTGAATGTAATTCCCTGTGTGGGGGTGGACAAAGCCTGAATGTAACTGCTATCTTATGATTTCAATCTAAGCCTAAGATAAATTATTCCGATGAAAATCAATATCACGAATAATTCACAAACTTGAACTAACCACGTGAACACTAAATACATAAAATTCAAACTCAAGTATAATAATGAAGGAAATAGAAGGAACAGGCAAAAGGATGTTTAATATATGTTTATATTATTTAAATTTCATATCTGTAATTATATTATTGGCTTTTTATAAACATTCAAGCGATTATGCCATTTTGTCATCTGTGTAGCGTCTTTCAACCCATAGAAACAAAATATTCCCTTTGACATAAATCTGATTGACTAGAAAAGAATATATTTGATTATTCTCTATTAAGCATGATTATAGTAAACAACTAATTCCTTATATCTAACTTCTGCTTATCCTAATAAAGTAATTTCAAAATCTTCTGTCTTTCAAATGTAAGCAAATAATTTCGTCTCTCTCTCTCTCTGTATATATATATATATATATATATATATATATATATATATATATATATTCTATTCAATGAAATTTCCCATAGTGTTAATTATAATTGTTGTTAGAATTTTTTTTCTTATACCATTTGCTTGGATCTGAAAAAATGTATCATTTATTCACTGTCTATCTTTCGTATTTTTTATCAGAAGATGCTTTTATTTACTACGTAGCAACATTTCCTTAAAAAATAAATCTATTTCATTATATATAAAGATATTATTTGTTATAAATATTTTATACCTTTTTTCTTCTTATTTTGTACATGAATTGTAATCGTATTATATATATAAAATATCAAATGTCTTTGTTTATCCGAAGTATTTCAAAGTATTTATTTAAAAGGCACTTTTTGTGATAAATTCTATAGTTAAGGTTTCATTAAATACGAAATGTTACCATTTTTAGGAGCATTAAATTTTGTTGTTGTTTTTTGTCTATGAAGATCCTTGAAGCAATATACTTATTTTAACGATATACTTATTTTATTTTAACAACTGCTTTAAATTTGTTGCCTTCCATTTATGAAAATCCTCTTTCTATAAATTTTAAGTCAAAGTAACTTATCTAGAAACTGAAATGTTCTCATTTCATTACATACAACCTTTCGGCACTTCAAACAATATAAAAGTGTCTTCAATACTCTAAAGTTATGAAGAATGTAATAACCTCTGATATCACGGGTATAAAAATGCATTTTCTCAAACCAATTTTCGTAAAATATTCGCTTTTACCATCGACCCAGAAGCCAACATTGGTAAACTTATCGGGAAAAAACATCAATATAGTTCACGAAATCGTACAAAGCAGCACATTTTTCGAGATTTTAATGCAAAGTCATCGGAATTTATCGCTTTAAGTTGTAAAGAGGAATGAAAACGTGACATAAAGGATCTTTTTCTGAGAAAAAAAAGGGATTCTAGGAAGAAGAAAACTTCATGGTAATTGGATTTCTGTTCTCCCTCCGAGTTGGTCTGGAGTTGAAACGTGGGAAGGAAGAGAATCACTTCGAAATTGAGCTTACTTTTACAGACTTCTACGTTGATAATTTCGTTTCTGTGCCTTCACAATTTAAGGTCTTCAAATTGAAAAGAAAATGTCAAGTCGATAGGTAATGCAATGAACTTAAGATTTACGAACATAGAGCTCAGAAAGAAACTCTTAAAAGTTAGGCGCTTTAGGCGATGTAATTGGATTATAAAACATATAAATCTTTTATCAAGTATACCGATATGCAGAAATCTTCTGAACCAACTTTATTGTTTTGCTCCTAGAATATAAGTAGCTGTCACAATGTATAAAGATTTTCACTTGCTCTTGCATCTCATCAACTGAAGGCAATTCATTCAATTAAGTATTTTCAAAAAATACGATACTTTGAAAGTAACTTATGGATTACTGATGCCAATTATGACAACTTGAACCTTGAATTAAGGCAAATTGAAAAAGCTTTAATAATTAAATTTCAGGATATTTCCCAGAAAAAAAATATAACTAATTAATAACTATAATGAAGTAAAATAAAGTGGATTTTTGTCAGTTTATTTAAAAAAATGCTTTGTTAAAAGAGTATTTTTCAAAAATAAATAATATTCTATTAAAACATATGGTTAAAATAATTGAAAGAATAATTATATTTTGTAAGACAAAATCAAGAGAACCACATTACCGACCAATGCTCGTTCCCGGTTGTATATTATTCAAAATTTTAAATCATGAATAATGGTTCATTATAAAAATTTGAAATCCATTCATCTTCAATTTAAATCAATATTATATGTTGAAAAGAAGGCAGTTAATCAATCTCAACTGGAAATTAATCTCCTTACATTACATATTCAAAAATAAATCAAGACTTTTCTCAATATTTTCATTTTTTCTTCTTTTTAATTATATTGTTATACATATCTATTGTAATATTGCTTTTCTGCGCTGTCAGCCTGACAGTAAGGAATATATATTTATGAATATTTTCAAAGGACCCTGAATGGAATCCAGATCAGATTAATAAAATATCCACTGGTTCGCTTTAAATAAGAAGGTTCTAGAAAATGCAAGAATTATGATATCTCTATTAGAAACCCGATTCGGACATTCTAATAGGATTTATTGTGCCTTCCGAGAAAATTTATATAAACACAATAGATTTGAGCGAAATAACCAAAGAGTTTCTCTGATTGGTATGCTAATCGATGAAAGATTATCTAGATATACACCCGTTGCGGGGTTTTTTGTATTCTTGTGTTGTGTATTTCTACAATTTCTACATTTTGTGTATGCCTCTACTGCATTTTTATCACATTTGTGATATGGTTGCTGCTTCTAGGGGAATCATCAATAGCCAACTCAACTACAGTAAAAAGTATGTTCCATGGGTGATTAGAGTACTATTGGTTAAGTGAAAGACATCAAATAAGCACCTAAAGAGCCTAATCCTAATCACTAGCTATAAGAACGACTTATTTTTGACAAAGTTTGTAATCTTCCTTCTGTTATCCGAACATTTTCAATATGATTTTAAAGGTCATTACCTATTGAAACTTTATAAGTTCTTAATTTAAAAGTTCTGCTGCATCAAATTAGTTATAGAAAAAAGCCAGAGGATATGAGGCAAACCAGTATTCTCACTGGACACTCAACTACCATGTATATTTTACATTATCCTTTAAATTTAAATTTAATATATTTTATAGGTCTACATATTTCTTATAAGATTAGAGTACGCAAATTAATAAAAAGATGTTATTTCATCACATATTTTATTATGTTATATATTTTTTAAGGCTATACTATTAGACTGTGTACTATTTTATGAAGCTGTACTCTACAGATATATATTCTAAACGATTATTAATTTTATTTATCTACATATTTTATACGATTATGTATTTTATGAAAAACATATTCCATATGGTTCTTATGTCACC
>JAOUZG010050881.1:0-12638 GCA_026289955.1 Argiope argentata
AAGGTCGGGTGCTCCGACAATCCTTTTAATGAAGATGAAGATGAAGATGACACAGCTCACTTCCAGACCATATTTCGAAGAGGGCCACGACAACTACTGACCGCTATACCGCTTGCTACCTACAATGACCGAAGATAAGCCCCTGCCGGGGCATAGGTGCCTCGTAATCCTTCCATTCCCGCGTAAGGGTAATCATTGTCCCAGGGGGTAACTCCCAGCGTATAGGTATCGGTTAGCACAAGGGTAAGTGCTGTGATTGAAGATGTCCAGAGTGGGGGGGGTGCCTTCCCTTTTTGGGTCCCGTGGTGGGCGGTGCCATTGGACCCGAATTATCTTTCACATCTCATAGCTTCTCATCATAAGAGTCCCTTCAGTGGGTGCCACATTGTTGATGAACAAGTTAATTTTGAGAATCATTTTGACAAATCTTTCATCATTGAACGAATTTCAGAAAATAATGAAATGTTCAAAACCATTTTACCATTTTTAGTGCAGATTTTAACTGCAACCATTGGTGACATCGCCTCTATTTTTAAGATGCGCTCTGGTGACATGTTTGTTGCGGTAAATTCTCGAAAGCAAGCTCAGCAAATTCCAAAATTAAAAGCCCATTCATCCATCCGTGTGTAGTGTCAACACTCACCCATCCGTGTGTCAGCCCTCACTACTAGCTAAATACATCTAATGGTGTGGTGAAATAATGAATCGTCCTGCAGACCTAATTACAGTAGAAATGAAGTCTCAAGGTTTCTCAAATGCCCGCCGTATGCCATTCGAATAGACGGCAACATAATTGAGACTTAACACCACATCCTAACTTTTAAGTCACAAAAATTATCAGAATTTATTTATGTGGGATATATAAAGCGACCTTTCAGGCCATATGGCCTCTGGGATATGGCCATATGACCTCTTTCAGGCATCTGGGATGTTTCAACTGTCAGCGTTTTGGCCACTCGAGGACGAACTACCACGGGACCCTTACATGCTCTCGCTATGGAAGGAAAGAACATGATAACCGGCTTTGTACCACACAAGAAAAGTGCGTGAACTGCAAAACCATACTTCCTTCTCTCGGTGAAATGAATGTTGTATTTTAGAAACGAAAATAACAACAATAAATTCGAAGAAAACATCCCATATCCGGAAGCTATAAGGACAATTTTAATGCAAACGCCTACGTCTGGTGTAAGTTATGCTTCTACTCTCCAATAATTTTTTTGTGCAAGCTGTTCATGTCCCAGTTGAACGAAATCTTCAAAAATTACAAAGAAAATATATGAGTCGGATACAGAAAATCCATAAACATCCTTCCTTCCATTCTTCTGACGTTGAAACCTCAAACCAAATCTAGATATGAAAAGTCAATGAAGTTAAAACTTGCAAAGCAGGGATAAACGCAGAAAGATATATCTGAGAAACTGAAGAACCAAACTCAAAAACCAAAAATACTTTTACTCTGAAACTAGCGGCAAAAGGTTTAGCCAATAGGGACTTGAAGTCCCTATTCAGTGGTAAACATAATATGCCCAACCTTAAACTGCATCCATCGGAAGATGAGGATGATTTCGAAATGAATTGAGATGCTTCAACTCCTATCGTTGCTCCTAATCATTCTGTTACATATCTCACTTAATAGGTAACTCCTATCGCGGAATTGTCGCCGCATACGGTCCAAACTCCATGATATCAAGACCATTATCAACACCTTTCATCCTGTTTGTTTTGGTGTACAAGGAACTTTCTTGACATCCAACATTCCATCAAAAAGTCGTGGCTAAATTGTGCTAGGAAAGATGCAGGCACTGGATCTCATAGCTCTGGTGGTGTCTGTATTTTGATAACAAATTTATACCCAAGAACACCTTTAATGTTGCATACTTCTCCACAGGCTGTGGTTGTACACGTTCATATCAGAACCCTGGTTACTGTCTGTAGTATCTACTTGCCGTCTCATGATGTCATTAACCTATAAACATTAACAACTTGGGGTACTAGCGTCCAATACCATGTATGATCATTGTGATTTCAATGCACATCGTTCCTTGTGAGGTTCAGGGAATACGAGCACTCATAGGAGACAGATTGAACAGTTTTTAACTAGTAACTTTCTCTGTCTGTTCAATATGGATGATAAAATGTACTTTCATGAACCCATACATACCTACCACAACTTCAATTTGGCCTCAATTTCCCCTGGGTTACTGCCTTGTTTGAATTTGAATGTCGGAGATTATCTCTATAATAGTGATCATTTGTTCTAATTGTATCTTATGCTGATGTAGGCTTTGGAACCTGTATGCCACAGCATTATCTATTCCAGTGAGGGTACTGGGCTGCTTTTAAACAACTAGCAAAAATTACTAAGTCTACTGTCAATACTAAATGCGTCAGGGAAGCAATGCGAAATGTCACTGAATGCTTAATTAGTGCCACTGACAAAACAATTCCTAAAATTTCCCTACGTCTACGGTAATTACGAAAACCCAGGTGAAATGAAGCCTGTCACGATAGCCACAAACAGCAGTAAAGGCTGTTTAACATCTTCCGAAGGTATCCCATCACAGAAAATCTTGTTGCATTCAAACGAGCCAAAGCCATTGCTCGTCGCATTCGTCGTCGAGTTACACCAATTACACCTTGTACTACGAGTAAACAGTTGTGGAAAACTGTGAAGGCAGCAAATGGATTCTAACAAGGATTTTATTTTCGTGTTCTTAAAATTGGATGTGCAACCTACTCTGACCCATTGGATATTGTTAACCCTCCAAGCGTCAAGCTCGCAAATAGACGGAATCTCTTCTCCCTCCAAAGCGTTAGGCCCGTGAATAGACGGAAATTTAAATCCCCTTAAAACTGTCACTGCCCGTACTTTGACGGGTCCAGTTTTTCGCTTCCCCCAAACTCAAGCTGCGAGATAATGAGAAAGAAATGTGAGATAAGGAGAAGTCAATCGTTATCAGTGGACTGGATGAATGTTGTCTTCCTGGTCCTGTTCTTTAAGCATTTTAAAATTTTGTTTACGTTTTCAGGCGTTTATTTTGAGATATTGATAATAAATGCGAATCCGCATTGAGTTTTAAATAAGGGTAGTAAAATCTAATGAATGAAAATTAACCTACTTTTAATATGAAAATGAACATATATACGTATTATTATTAATAAATTGATCCATAAGATTTTAAAACTTTCTAGCGTGAAACAATAGTTAATCTAAAAAATAAATATAAAATAAAAATTTGACAATTTTTTCTTTTATAGTAAAGTATAGTAAGTTTAATTGTAAAGTTTGAGTTCACCAGATATGATTTTAATTTATTTATCAAGTTTGTTAGTTTTTATCTCCTAAAATACCAAATGAAGAAATTAAAATTCTCGTTTAGTTTACCAAAGCTTTAAAGATGTAACTAATTATTGTTAATTAAGGCTAAGGTTTTTAAATATTCTGAATTTGAATATAAAAATTCAAAAACTTAATTTAAAAAATCTGTATGTTTTTTTTTCTTTTTCCCAAACAAATAAACGCAAGCGAGGTATTTAATCTATATTTGTTGGTGTATATAAAACTAATACATCTTTTTTCTACGATTCGGATTTAATTTTTTTACTTATTTTCACAACTTTAAATTTTTATTGTAGCTAATATATATTGACTTTTTTGAGTTTGTTGAAAAATAAAATTGTATTTTACTAATAACATTATATATTTTATCACAATAGCTTTAAGAGTCAACTTTTGATAAGTACTAATTAAAGAAATTTGTTAGCTTTCTTCACTACAGATTTTTTGGAATTCTAATAATTCCATAATGAATATAGACTTTAGGAATTGTTTTTGTTGCGCTATTGAAAATCTAAGTACTGGCCTTTGAACATTTGTTTAAATACTGTAGGAAATTTGAACAATAATGCTCTTATATAGAAAGAATATGAACGCGTAATCAAAAACTTCTCACAAGCCAAAACTATTTTTACAAACACATTTGAGAATATTTTCAAAATATATGTTTAGTTATATGCGCATCTTCATTGGCATGCTACTTTTATCAGCAGTTTATAGTAAAAATTCTAATTGTGCTGTTACAACAGGTTTTTAATGTGGGGATTTTTACTTGAAACTAAAATATGTTTGATTCCGCTTGACATTATTAATTACTTAAATAAAAATAATTAATCGCTTCAAAAATCAATCATGTACCTAGAAACTTTTTTTCAACGTTCCGTAAATATTTGCTCCAAATTTAAGACTGAAAATGTTGTTACAAAAATTCTTTAGATTATTGGAATATAGAATCTTAAAACTTCATAAAAATTTAAAGGAAGTTTTACAGTATAAACATTCTCTTTATTTTTCAGTAACATGTGTAGCAAATAAAATCATGTTTATTCTCATATAAGCATTGTAATTTTTAATATAGTAAAATTATATGAGTTATTTTTAGAACTGTGCCATGAAATTAATCTTTTTCTTACTTTTATGAAATTGTAAAGAAGAATAGATTCATTTAATTTGATGACAAAACAGGAAGTAAATTTACTTCATAGAAAAACTACGAAAAATTGTTCACCCTATGAGCCTTTGTGACCTCCTCTCTTTGAAGAAATGATATAATTAATGTAGATGACTGATACGAAATACAGAAATTTTGAAATACAATAAATGTTTTTCTAGTGATTGCGATAAATATAGCATTATAAAAATATGATAAAATGATAAAATATAACTAGATTAGAGGTGGGTCGTTCGCGAACGAACGGGTCAAAACGAACGGGTCATCTAAGTGAACGAACTGAGTCGGGTCGCCATTTTCTGGATTAGCCGTTCGTTCGCGAACGACTGTGCGGACCCTGCTATATCAGTTCATTAACTGTGTGGATCCACACAGTCGTTCGCGAACGAGTGTGTGGATCCACACAGTCGTTCGTGAACGAGTGTGTGGACCTGGTTATTCCTGTTTACGAACGAGTGTGTGGATCCACACAGTCGTTCGCGAACGATTGTGTGGACCTGGTTATTCCTGTTTACGAACGACTGTGGGGAACTTGCTAATTTCATGCCTGAACCTCCTAGAGATAAGATGTTTGTGGTTATGTCCGCAAAAGAATGGGAAAACAGGGGGAGGGGAGAGGAGGCAGATGTTTCAATGTCGCTTAGCAAAAGACTAGTAGTTGACCTTGGGCGATTACACGGCGTTTAGCTTTTTTATCACAACAAATTTTGGACACTCGTTTAGTAAAAAGGAAGTACTTTATGGGAGGTAGCGATAACATTTTTCAATTCCTGGAATCAGAAAGTGTGGGAATTTTCTTCTTCTTCTGGTGGATGGAGATGGAGGAGGGCATAGCCGTTTATTTATATTGGAGATTTCAGGAAGTTTTAATTGTAAAAGATTTTTATTGAAAAAATGTTGGAGTATATAACGACTTTTCTGTTATGATACCAAATTTTATCTTTTAATACTACTAATTAAAAAAAACATTTCAGAAATACTTTATAATACAATATAGTCTTAAAATGAATCAATTCGGACATTTTATTAGTTTTTTTGTATTTTGCGTGCTCTTTTATTCGTAAATTTAAGATATAAAAAAATATAAAATAAATTTTATTTAAGTCACGTGCACTGCTGTCATGATAAATTATTTACTTATTTTTTAAAAGTTTATATATATATATAGTTTTTTTTTCAAAGTAAATAAATAAATAAATATGTCACATCTATTATTGTATCATTGAATCCAATTATTTTTCAGCTGTTAAAATAGTTATAAATGAAAAAAAGAAAGAAAGGTGCTCATTCTCATTTGTTTAAAATTGCTTTTATGTTATTATTTATTTGCTTAAATATTCTTGTTTTGTTAAATTTTGAAACACTGAAATATACTATCTCGCTCTGGTTTTAAGAAAAAATTTATATTATATATATATATATATATATATATATATGCTTCAATTAGCATTTTTATTTTCTCATTTATAAAAGTTAGAGAAAATATTGCAATTGAGAAAAAAATTTGAACTCAAGATTTTAATGAATCTCCACGTTTCATTCTTCCTTCAATTAGAAAACACATTTTCAGAAAATGTCTATGTTTGACAAAAATAATGCAAAAGCCTTTTGAGCTAGATGGATGAAATTTGGTATAAGATCTTAGCACCAAACTTATACATTTCAATAAAATTTTCTGTAAAATCAGTGTAGAAGAAATCTGTCTATCTGACTGTTTTAAACGTAATTTAGTATGGGAACTACAGAACGATAAAAGCTGGATAGTTAAAGTTTGGGTACACATACCTAGTATATATTTTATAAACTTCTGTCAAATTTTCTGCCAAACTCGTCATAGAGTTTTCGGCATGCCAGTCTGCACTTTCAGAAAGTTGACTTAATTTTTTTAGTATTAATAGTTTATATATATGTAAATATATATATTCATTTCTACGCTTTTGTCAAATCAAAATAGACATAATTTTACAATAGTCTGTGTATTGTGAATACAAAAATAAATTTTAAAATTTAATAAATAATTTTTAAGAATTATTTTAGTAAAAACTATGCATTTTTATAAAACTGAAAAAATACTTTAATTAGAAAATACCCAGTTTACATATGCATACTTATACAAAGGTGCTTGTCCAAAAGTTGAGTTCAAAGTGAATCCTGTCCTTAATTCAATTCATACCACTATTGGCATATATTCCAGGAAGTAAAAATAAATAAATGAGGAATAAAATGAAAAGATTCAAATGAAATCGTGCATATTTCAATGCATCATATCAGAACATAATTTCTCGAACGGTAAATCTACCCGTGCTCGTGATAGTTAAATAATATTTTTATTCGTTTTAATTGCACTTTTTTATTTTAAAAAATATATCACATTTCCTATTTATTACATTTTATATAATCATGTGCTCTAAGTTACATTTTTCTAGGTTTTATTTGCTGGAATAATTAACTTATTTTTTAAAAATTGGAGCTTTTGTAAATGCAATGGCAATACATTATTAAAAGCTGATTTTTTTGAGATGCTCGTGCAGATAATAAAATTTTTATTTTTCGACTATGGATTTTTGACCCTAAGTACCTCATCTCAAAAACAACATCAGGTTCTGACATGATAAAAATATTACTAATGTTACTACAAAATTATTGAATAATATTATAAATAATGATATAATATCTCAAAAGTTAAAATAGTGCCAGTGGTGACTGAGCTTTATTTTTTATGGAATTATCTAAACGTAATAATAAAGCTACGTACTGACAAAATTTCCTATTAAAATAATTACGTAAATAAAATAAATAAATAAAAGGAAAAATTTCATAGTAAAATAAAAAGTAAAATTGGACCTAAAAAACGTTTTTAAAAAGCATTACAAACACCATTAAATAACACTGTAATCTCAGGCAGTAAAATAACTAATGTTTAAAATTACAAAACCTAGACAGTCATCCCGTCCTGCGAAAGGGGAATAGAATCATAAGAGTGTAAGCATTCCCCCCTTTTCTGTTTTATGTATAACATATTTCTCAGAAAGAACAATCTCTTTAGCAAAATAACAACACATGCGTCGAGAAGTAAACACAATAATCACAATACAACCGGAAATTTCTGGATTGGCAAGTGACGTAATGAGTCAGCACAGAAGCAACAAAGTCGTTCGTTCTCGAACGAAAGAGCCTAGTTTAATCGTTCGCGAACGAAAGAGTCTAGTTTAATCGTTCGCGAACGGAAGAGTCTAGTTCATTCGTTCTCGAACGAAAGAGCCCAGTTCATTCGTTCGCGAACGAAAGAGTTGATTCTTTCGTTCGATGAGTCTGAAAAGGTCGTTCGCGAACGACCTGAAACGAACGGGTCAAATCGGTGAACGAACGATTTTGAGCCGAATCTTTGAAATGAACGAGATTTCCCATCACTAAAATAGATGCAAAACGCAGAATATATAACAAAATATTAATGCATTTAATGATCATAAAAGGTTCTGATTTTTTTTAATAGGAGAAAGACTTATAAAATCAAAATCAAACTCATCTTGTTTATTCTTGAAATAACGAAATGAGCAGATACAAAAAAATATAATTGCAATATGTCAAATAAAAATTTGTAAGCATAAATCCTGAAAAACTTATATACAAACATTTTAATTTTTTTCTTAAAAATGTAAAATGGGATTGAGTAGAATAATAACAATAAAAGCACAGTATAATAAAAAATAGGAATATAATCAATAATGTGATTTAGAAGTGTAAATCTCAATAATCAAACACAGTATGATATCTTTCAAAACATGGTGTGATACATAGTGCAACCTTGCATTGTTTGCACTGAAACCTAGTTTCTTTTCTAACACGACGGCCTTTATCATCAAATCTTTTGCTACACACAATACACACTCTTGACAAGCTTTTCTTTTTACCTGTCGCTTCAATGAGTGAAGGAAAGTGGCGTCCAGTGAGGCGGTCAGATACAAGAAGTTGCAAATTTTTCTTATCTCCATACGTTTGAAATAAGCTTTCTATTAGATTTAATCTAAATTCTAGATGTGCCATTTTACCTCCACATTTTTTAAAGAGAACATATGAATTCCATACGCTCTGGTTTAATAACTGCCTGAAAATCTTCTTGTAATATTTCTTTTGTTGATTCCGAGCTGTTGGATAATATGACAAACATTGATCAGCCATATCCACTCCTCCCATCGTTCGATTATAATCTAAAATAGCCTTAGGCGTTTTAGAAATAATTTCTTCAATGTCGCCATTACTTTTCTTCATCCTTTTGCACTGCTCAACAAAATTAATTGTGTGAATTGTGCTAAGCATATGAATTGGCTTCTTATCCATATATTTTAAAATGCACATTTTTCCTTTCTGAAAGCCAACGATCTCTCCCTTTTTAATATTTCTGTCCTTTATTTCTTGTGGGATACCACGTCTATATGATCTTAAAGTTCCATAAATGTCTGTTTTATTAGCTATCAAGATCTCTGCGAGTTCAGGAGAAGTATAAAAATTGTCTAAATAGACACAGTAACCTTTACTCAGAAGATTTTCCATCAGAGTCATAACTATGTTAGTGGTTGCAGAATATTTATAGGCGTTTTTCCATAGAGGCATGTCCTTTCCTGTGTATATCAAGCTATTCCAGATGTATCCTGTACTTGATTCACATAATTGGTAAAATTTTATCCCAAATTTGGACTTTTTCTTCGGCAGATATTGCTTAAAGGCCAATCGGCCTTTATATAATAGCATTGATTCATCGACAGACACTTCACACTCGGGAATATATGAAGATTTAAATTTTCTGTTTAATGCTTCATATACTTCATATATTTTTCGAAGTCCAGGTTGAGGATGGTTGTTTGTATCTATTGTTGTTTGTGAAGTGCAAGAACTTCATCAGCAAAGCAAACCTTCTTTCGGACATTATTTGACCGAAAACTGGTGTATAAAGGAACGGATTTTGAGACCAATATAACTTTTGAATCGGCTTTTGAAGGATTCCTTGGAGGATCAATAAAGCAAGGAAGACTCTTATTTCGCTGGCATCCGTATCTTTCCATCCGTGTAATCTTGAACTGGGTGTTAATTCATTTGTTTCAATGAAACTCTCTGCAAAACGATTTGTTTCACTCGCTATATAACTGATGATATCATCATCAAAAAAAGTTCCAAAAAGTTCCAAAGGTGAAGAACTGTGAATCTGAACTTTTATTCCGGGATTCCCAGTAAATGGAAATCTTGGGGGAGAAGGTCCAAGGTTGTCTTCTTCCAGACGACACCAGTCTCTTGCATCATCTAATGATACATCTTCATCACTCTCAGAAGAAATATCCAAATACGATGAATCAGAATCGGAATATTCTTCAGAATCCATTTACAAGTTAGTAGATAAAACAAAAGCTATGAAATATTTTAAGAAATACTGAAATTTGTCAAGTAACAGCAAATTAAATTAGACCCTCTTTAAAATGCGTCATTAAATATAATGTAGGCTGAAATATAACTTTTCTACTCTATCGACCTAGTTTCCTACCTAGCTGACTAGGTACTCCACACAGGTTGCTCGATAGGATTTGAAAGGAAAAAAAAATTCAAATATATGAGCAAGCTTGTAGCTTCACTATCTCAACTATCTGCAGAATAAATAGGCTGTGAACTTATCTGGTCTTACTTATATAGAGCCCCTATATCGATATTCCATTCTTCCGCTAATGTTTTTATTGCCATCCAATAAGCTTTCTTGTACATGAATCATCTGGCATGCAAATGGGAAAGCTATCACATGCTTTGAAATCGTGTCGAAGTCAAGCACTTAAAATTTACTCATGGGTTCTTCATATTTGTTCCCACGATTAGAAACCTTAAAAATAATTATTATTTCGCTTAAGGTTAAAAAAATGGAAAGGAAAAGGAAATGGAGTCGTTTAGATTCCGAAAGGTTTGAGAACTAATTAGATTTAAATTGGCTTATCAAGAAAAATTATCAGAAGAGCATCAGATTGATTGCCCCCTAACGTTTTACCATAAAGTACGTCGTAAATGATAAAAACCACAGATGTTATTTCCACCGCAGATGTTTCATATGATCTTCAACAAGTCTTGAAGAAGAGAACCGGAAAGAATAATTCACTATTTTTTTGGAAATGGAAACCTTATCGTATTCAATGCCCAGAATAGTAAATGTAAAGATGATTTATAAAAAAAAACTTTAATTTAAAAATCATTAATAGTTTTTCCCAAAGCCTCTCACTGAGTAAGCATTTCCTAAGCATTGTTTCATTGTAAAAAGTTATCAGAAATGTTAAAACAAAACGATATTTATACAATATCCCTCTTGAAAATATTCAAAATAAAAACAATTCAGCAACAATTAAAATACTCAAAAATACGCGAACATCATGACAAAAATTATTCCAATATGCTAAAAAAGTGTAACACTAAAACAAGTTATTTTTGATCACTGGAATAAGAAAAATTTGGAAATACCCACATTTCAAGTAATTTGAAATTCTTTACGAGTCAAAATATTAATCTTTAGCTTCACGTTTTCATTTTTTTAAATACAGCTTGTGTGCTAAGGATATCAGAAATAGACACCTCACAACTATTATTATAATACTAGTGCATATATTCACTGATAGTGAAGATGAGTATTAATATGGCGATCTCCAGATCAAATTGTTTGACCTGGGGCGAACACATTTTATACGTTTATAATTTGGAACTGGGAATGTACACCTCTGGATGAAATAATCAAAAATTACATAGAATTTTAACATTTATCCACTATAAAAGGTGAAATTGCTACAACACAATGTATACAATGCTCAATTTTATTTATACATTTGAATGCATCAGCAAAAAAATCATTCTTTGAGATAAAATTATCTTGAATTTTTTGTGTCTTATTCGCTTCAGCTATATGGTTTATTTGAATTTTAGTAAATAAAATTATACGGCAAAAAAATTCGTACCATTGAATAAGAAAATTTTGAGTTCGTAATTAAAGTACCAAACTTTTTTCTATAGTGATATTTTCGAATGAATTGTAAAAATTTAATATTTTTTATTTATCTAGAAAAAGAGTTTTTTTTAAAATCATGGTGGATTAAAATATTTTTTTAATTAAGACTGGCGTAGGAAAAGTAATTTACTTATTAGATTAAATTTAATCTGATTTATTAATTACTTTTTTCAATTAATAATTAATAAAAAAAATCAAGACACATCCTTTTATTTAAGGTAAGCAAATGAAACCTCTAAGTTTTTGTCTGACTGAAACATTCTTAAGAATTTGTGCTAGTTTGTATAACTTTATTCAAAGATTATTGAATTTGGTGATGAGCGTGATACTCATGCCCTTAGAAAGGTTAGATTAAAATTTTAAAGAAATGATTTCCATTGTCCAGCGTGATAGTTGCTGTTTTTAGTGATTCTATTTTAAATTGTCTGGTCTGAAGATATAATCAATAATACGAACAGACAAATATGGTAGATAATCTGTACATATAATATATAATCTCAAATATTTAAAAAAAATTAAAAAGAAATATCCAGTAGTACATATAAAACTTTGTTGCTAAATGGTTCTGTTATCTATATTTAGAAATTTATTAAGCCTTATGGCATTCAAGAAAAAAGGTTTTGCATTAATTGTAGTTTATTCACTCCCGTTTTAAATTAAGGATTTTCTAATAAACAAATTTTATTCTACAGAATGGAGCATGGAGTCTGAAACAGTATGAGTTATATGACTATCGAAATTTAAAATGTCAAGATGTTTTGCTGAAGAAACCATTTAATTTAAAATTTTGTATTGACCAGCAACCTCGGAAAATATTTTGGGCGCCAATCTCAGCTAGGAAGAAATATGCATAAAAAATCAATGCAGTTGCATTTGAAAAGCTTTTAAATTCAGAATTTAATAATATTTAATAATTCTCTGACCCTAGGGAATGTCGTTATCCGATTGCAAGATTGTGAGAGCTTTGACTCTAACTCGAATTATTTAAGCTGATTTTTTTTATTGTAATTCATTTTAAAATGGTTCTTGTTCTGTAGGATATTTCTTTAGAAATAACCAAAAAATTCAAGTGCCAAATGGTTAATTATAAGCCTAAATAAACT
>JAOUZG010050882.1:0-66644 GCA_026289955.1 Argiope argentata
TATATTTAAATATTACCAAAAAAATTGGGAGTTTCACTCCTGATAGCATTTTATTAATCAGAGAAAGAATAATCCATCGAAGTGCTCCCAGAGAATAGAGCAGTTTTCTTTGCGTGCATAATCTCAGCAGCTAAAAAATATTAGTGGAAAAATAACTGTTTCAGATTCTTACGTGCGGGGTATTTATGCAGCGAATATTTAAAAGATTTTAAAACACTTCTTCTATGCAGAAAAAAAAAACACGGAGGCTTAACAGTAAATTAATTAAAAAGGGCGAGAATATTATCAGCATAGAATCAGGCATCCAGCAAAGTTCTAGCCCATGACAGCTTACTTTAAAGCAGATGGTATTTTAAAAGACACGGGATATAAGCATTTAAATGTAACACTACAAAAGTTCTTATCTGAAAATAGTTACTACTTTTTGCAGAAAAATATCATTTTAATTCGCAAAAATGGTAACTATTGCATTCCAAGAATAAATGTTTTAGTACTGCATTCTTGTAACATTTTCTTATCCATATTTTGATGAAGCAAATTTAAATATTAATGCAATACACAAAAAATGTGTAAAAGGGAACAGAATATTTTATAATATTTGAAATTTAAATCTCGTTATAATTTATTTAAATTTTCAAGGAATTCTTTTAGTAATAATTTTAAATATAAGAAATTTGTCTTCATTACATTGTCTTCTGTTTTCAACCTATGAATTTATTTTTGTTTGAAAAAATTCCCAACATTCATTATGTAAATAGACTTTATTTGTAAATAAAATATAGACTTTAAAAAAAATATAGACTTTATTTGTAAATAAAATATAGACATTATTTGTGTTTCCATTTAATTTTTTAGTATTTAATGTTCCATTATTCATTGCTATAAATAATAAAACTGAGAAACTTTTCAAGCATCCAGATGGAGCTTTCATCTTCAAATCAATTTTTAGAAAAATTATTATATTTGAGAAGTTGAGAATAGGAAATCCTTAATATACATACATTAAAATTACATTACTATTGTAAATGCAAAATTATTCTGCCGTATAAATGCAACACAATTTTCTAATTCTAAATCTTGTATATGCACAGAAAATGCCCCTATTCTTAACATTGTGCTTTCAGATCCGAAACCTACACCATTTCAAACAATAACTGTTTAAACGATCACGAAATCCTGCATCTTTCAGGCCACGTGGGAAGTGTGGACTACTGGGTTCAGAGATGTGCTTGTTCGGAAGTTTCTATAGATTTACGATTCGAATATATGAGAAGAATTGTTTTTATATATAATATTTTTAATTAAATATTTTCAATAGTATAATTCTTATTAATTTAATAGCTAACACATTTTTTTATCTTCTACATTAATGTAGTTATTTTATAGCTACTACATTAATTTAATAGCTATATAAGTATATTTTAAATATTTTATACAATATATCGGGAGCTTAAAAAATGAAACGTAAATTTGAAGAATAATAAAACTAACAAGCAGTGATAGAAATGCACCTATTGTTTCAATATTATTGGGCAAACAGTAAATTTTGAGAAAGACGATTTGTAAACTTAGTTATATTTCAACAAGACATGGCCCTGCATTCTAGAAATAATCTAAGCATTGTGCTTTTCTGCCAAAATTCCATTTATTTCAAAAAAAAAATTCTGTAAACCAGCAAAAAATCTTATACTGACCTTTGATGTCAGGAAAGTAATGCTTGGTAGTTTAAGGCATGGCCTGAAATGAGTTCTTTTTGTAGGTTCTCTGGTCGAATATGTGGGAAAATAATTTACTTTTATATATATAGATTCCCTCTTTTCATTTTTTACATATTTTGTACATATATCGGATGTTTTAAAAATGACCATAATATTGGAATAAAATAATAACTAAAAAGCAGCGATAGAAATACAACATTTGTTTAATATTATTGGGAAAAGAGTAAGTTTTAAGCATGACGATTTGGAAAATTAGTGAAATTTTTAAACAAGAGATGGCACTGAATTCTAGCTTTAATCTAAGCATTGTGCTTTTCTAGAAAAAATTCAATTTATTTCAAACAAAAATTCTATCAGCCAGCAAGATATGTTACATTGACATCTGACTTCAGGGTAATTGTGGCTTGGTGGGTTAAGGTATGTGCTGAAATGAATCTGTTTGTAGGTTTTCTGTTCGAGTATGAGGTAAAATAATTTATTTTTATACATTTTTTCTTTTTTTTTTAATTTGTAGAATATATCGGATGTTTAAAAAATGACCGAAATATTTAAAAATAAAAAATAAAAAATAGCCACCATTGATAAAAATGCACCTTTTTTTCAATATTATTGGGGAAAAAGGAAATTTTCCGAAAGACGATTTGTAAAATTAGTAACATTTTTCAACAATAGATGGCACTGCATTCTTGCAATAATCCAAGCATTGTGTTTATCTACAAAATATTCCATTTATTTAAAACAAACATTCTATAAACCAGCAAGATTTACATTGACGTCTAGCTTCAGGGAAAGTGTGGCTTGGTGGGTTTAGGCATGTGCTCAAATGAATTTTTTTGCAGGTTTTTTGTTCGAATAAAAGGGAAAATGAATTATTTTTATACATTTATTACTTTTTTCTTTTAAAAAAAATGTTTGTTAGGATGTTAAAAATGTTAGGATGTTTAAAAAATGACGGAATAAGTTTAAAAATAGAAAAAATAATAAATAACCAGCAGCGGTAAATACACATTATGTTTCAATATTATACGGCGAAAAGTAAGTTTTTAGAAAGACGATTTGTAAAATTAGTTACATTTTTCAACAAGAGGTGGCACTGCATTTTAGCATAACTCTAAGCATTGTGTTTTGCTTCAAAATATTCCATTTATATCAAACAAAAATTCTGTAAACCAGCAAGAAGTTCTTAATTGACATCTGACTTTAGGAATGCGTGGCTAGTGGGTTGAGGCCTTTATGTTTTTTTCTTTTTTGATTTGTTAAATATTTTGTAGAATATCGGGTGTTTAAATCATGAGCGATATATTTGAAAAATAAAAAAAACCATGAAGTGATTAAAATACACCAATTGTTTTAGTATCATTGGGACAACATGAAATTGGCGGAATGACGATTTGAATAATTAGTTATATTTTTCAACAAGAGATGGCACCGTAATCTAGCAATTATCTAAATAATGAGCTTTTCTGCCATAAATTCCATTTATTCCAGACAAAAATTCTATAAAGAAGCAAGATATCTTACATTGACTTCAGGGAAATTGTGGCTTGGTGGGTTAAGGTATGTGCTGAAATGAATCTTTTTGTAGGTTTTCTGTTCGAAAATAAGGGAAAGTAATTTAGTATTATAATTTTTTTCTTTTTTATTTAAAAAAATTGAAGGATGTATCGAATGTTTAAAAAAGGACGGAAATATTGAGAAATAAAAAATAAAAAAAAACTGCAGCGATAGAAATACACCATTTGTTTCAATATTATTCGGCAAAAAGTAAATTTTCAGAAAGACGATTTGTAAGATTAGTTACTTTTTTCAACAAGAGATGACACTGCATTCTAGAAATGCAAAATATTCTATTTATTTAAAACAAAAATTCTATAAACCAGCAAGATGTCTTATATTAACATCTTGTTTCAAGGAAAGTGTGGGTTGGCGGAATAAAGCATCTGCGGAAATGAATCTTTGGCAGGTTTTCTGTTCGAAAATGAGGATAAATAATTTCATTGTATGCATTTTTTGTCCTTTTTTTAATTGTAGGATGTATCGAATGTTTAAAAAATTGCGGGTATATTTAAAAATAAAAAATAAACAACATCGATAGATATATACCTTTTGTTTCATTATTATTGGGAAAAAAGTAAATTTTTAGAAAGACGACATGTAAAATTAGTTACATTTTTCAGCATGAGATGGCTCTGCATTCTAGCAATAATCTAAGCATTGTGCTTTTCTGCCAAAATTCCATTTATTTCAAACTAAAAATCTATAAACAAGCAAGAAATCTTACATTAACACCTAACGCCAGGAAATTGGAAGTTGGTGAGTTAAGGCATATGTTGAAATGAATATTTTTGTAATTTTTTTTAATATGAATATAAAGGAAAATAATTTAGTTTTACATATTTTTTTCATTTTTAAAAAATATTTTTATTATATATTGGATGTTTAAAAACTTGCAGGATTATTTAAAAATAAAAATAATAAACAGCAGCCATAGATATGCACCTTTTATTTCAATATTGGGCAAACAGTCTGATGTCAATCTAAGATTTCTTGCTGGTTTTTAGAATTTTTGTTTCAAATAAATGGAATTTCGGCAGAAGCGCACACTGCTTAGATTTTTCAAATATTTGCTGTAAAAATTTACTGTTTTCCTAAAGAAACCGATAAAATAAATGTATTTCTATTGCAGCTTGTTTTATTATTCTTCAAATAAGTCAGTCCTTTTATAAACATCCGATATATCATATAAAAAATATTAAAAAATGAAAAAGAAAAAAATTATATAAAACAATTATTTTCCCACATATTCGAACGGAAAACCTATAAATAATTTTAATTCAACACCTGCGTTATCAATCCATCCAAGACTTTCCATGAAGTCTAATATCAATCTAATATTTCTTGGTTGTATATAGAATTTTTGTTTAAAATAAATGGAATTTTGTCAGAAAAGCACACTGCTTAGATTATTTCTAGAATGCCGCGCCATCTCTTGGAGAAAAATAAACTAATTTTCAAAATCTTTGTTCGAAAATTTACTGTTTTCCCAAAGAAACTAAAAAATAAGTAAATTTCTATCGGAGCTTGTTTTTTTATTCTTCAAATACGACGGTCACTTTATAAACATCCGATATAACAAATAAAATATTTAAAAAGATGAAAAAAGAATTTTTTTTTATCAATCTTAAATATTTTCCCACATATTCGAACAGAAAACCTACAAACGGTCATGAGTCAAATTTCAAAACAGGAGTTAACCCTCGATGCCATATTTCCCCTGAGGTCTGATGTCAATATAAGTTTTCTTGATTATTTAAAGAATTTTCGTTTGAAATAAATAGTATTTCGGCGGAAAAGCACACTGCTTAGATTATTACTAGAAAGCAGTGCCATCTCTTTTTGAAAAATGTGATGGCGATGAAAATGAAGGTGAAAAATGTAACTGATTTTTCAAATCTTTGTTCCGAAAATTTACTGTTTTCCCAAAGAAACTGAAAAAATAAGTGTCTTTCTATTGCAGCTTTTTTTATTTATCAATTATTTATAATATCCGATATATCAAATAATATATTTAAAAAAATAATGTATATAAAATAATTATTTCCCCACATATTCGAACCCAAAACCTACAAAAAGATTCATTTTAGTACATGCGTTATAACCCACCATGCCATACTTACCTTGACGCGTGTCGTCAGTGTAAGATTTCTTGATTGTTTATAGAATTTTCGTTTGAAATAAATTGTATTTTGGCGGAAGAGCACAATGCTTAGATTATTATTAGAAAGCAGCGCTATCTTTTGTTGGGAAAATGTAAATAATTTTTCAAAACCTTTTTTTCTAAATTTTTATGGTTTTCGCAAAGTAACAGAAAAAATAAGTTAATTTCTGCCGCAGGTTGTTTTTTTATTCTTCAAATATGTCAGTAATTTTATAAATATCCGATATATGAAATAAAATATTTAGAAAGTTTAAAAAATGTTTATAAAATAACTATTTTTCCACATATTCGAATGAATACCTACAAAAAGTTTCATTTCAACAAATCGTTAATCCTCAAAGCATAAACTGCCCAGAAGTCTGATGTCAATATAAGATTTCTTGGTTGTTTATAGAATTTTTGTTTGAAATAAATGGAATTTTGGCCGAAAAGCACACTGCTTCGATTTTTTTAGAAACCAGTGCCATTTCTTGGAGGAAACTGTAACTAATTTTTAATTTCTTTAATCTGAAAAATAAATGTGTTTCTAAAGAAACTAAAAAAATAAGTTTTTTATTCTGCAAATATGTTGGCGAATTATTAAACACAAGATTTATTTTAAAATATTTAAAATATGAAAAAAAAATAATCTATATATGCATAACATAATTATTTTCCCACATATTTGAACAGAAAACCTACGAAAAGGTTCATTTCAACACATGCGTTAAACCTCCATGACACACTCTCCATGAAGTCTAATGTCAATCTAAGATTTATTGCTTGTTTATAGAATTTTTGTTTGAAATAGATAGAATTTTGGCAGAAAACCATAATGATTAGATTATTAATAGAAAGCAGCGCCATCTCTTGTTCAAAAATATAAATAATTTTTCAAATTTTTCTTCTGAAATTTTACGGTTTTCGAGAGGAAACTGAAAAAATAAGTTTATTTCTGCCGCAGCTTGTTTTTTATTCTTCAAATATGTCAGTCATTTTATAAATATTCGATATATGAAATAAAATATTTAGAAAGTTTAAAAAAATGTATATAAAATAACAATTTTTCCGCATATTCGAATAAATACCTACAAAAAGTTTCAATTCAACGCAGGCCTTATCCCTCCATGCCACGCTTTCCATGAAGATTGATATCAATCTAAGATTTTTTGGCTTTTTTATAGACTTTTTGTGTGAAATAAAGGTAATTTTGGCAGACAAGCACACTGCTTCGGATATTTCTAGAATGCAGTGCTATCTCTTGTAGAAAAAAGTAACTAATTTTCCAAATTTTTGTTCTGAAAATGCACTGTTTTCGAAAAGAAACTAAAAAAAATAAGTGTAATTTTATAAGAATACGATATATCATATAAAAATATTCAACGATGGAAAAAGAAAAAAATGTATATAAAATAATTATTTTTCCACATATTCGAACAGAAAACACATAAAAAGCTTCATTTCAACAAATGCGTTAACCCACCAGTCCTTATTTTCTCTGAGGTCTGTTGTCAATGTAAGATTTCTTGCTTGTTTATAGAATTTTTGTTTGAAAGAAATGGAATTTTGGCATAAAAGAACATTGCTTAGATTATTTCTAGAATTCAGTGTCATCTCTTGGTGAAAAATGTTAATAATTTTTCAAATCTTTGATGTGAAATTTTACTGTGTTCCCAAAGAAACTGAAAAAATAAGCTTATTTCTATTGGAGATTTTTTTTATATTCTTCAAATATGCTAACTTATTTTATAAACATTCGATGTATCAAATAATATATTTAAAAAGAAGAAAAAATAATGTCTGTTAATTTACCACATACTCAAACCGAAAACGTACAATAATTTTAACTTTAGTACTTGCGTTAACCCACCGTGCCACACTTTCCTTGAAGTTTGATGTCATTGTAATATTTCTTCATAGTTTATAGAATTTTCGTTTGAAATAAATGTTATCGTAGTGGGAAAGCACAATGCTTAGAATATTACTAGAAAGCAGCGCCATCTCTTGTTGAAAAATGTAAATAATTTTTCAAATCTGAAATTTTAAGGCTTTTGCAAAGAAACTGATAAAATAAATTTATTTCTGCCGCAGCTTGTTTTTTATTCTTCAAATATGTCAGTCATTTTATAAATATCCGATATATGAAATAAAATATTTAGAAAGTTTAAAAAAATGTTTATAATATAACTATTTTTCCACATATTCGAATAAATACCTACAAAAAGTTTCATTTGAACGCTGTCCTTAACCCTCCATGCCAAACTTTCCATAAAGTCTGATGTCAATCTAAGATTTATTGCTTGTATATAGAATTTTAGTTTGAAAAAAAAGGAATTTCCGCAGAAAACCCTATTGCTTATATAATATCTAGAATGCAGCGTCATCTCTTGGTGAAAAATGTTAATAATTTTTCAAATCTTTGATGTGAAATTTTACTGTTTCGCAAAGAAACTAAAAACATAAGTGTATTTCTTTCGCAGCTTGTTTTTTTAATTCTTCAAATATATATGTCATTTTATTAACATCCGATATATCCTATACAATATTCAAAAAGATGAAAAAAGAATAATATATATATGTTAAACTAAATTATTTTCCTAAATATTCGAACAGAAAACCTACAAAAATTTCAATTCAACACATGCCTTAACTCACCATGCCAGATTTTACTGGAAGTCTGACGTGAATATAGGATTTCTTGGTTTTTTATAGAATTTTTGTTTGAAATAAATGTAATTGGCAAAAAAGCATAATCCTTAGATTATTTCTAGAATGCAGCGCCATCTCTTTTTGAAGATGTAAATATTTTTTCAAATCTTTCTACTGAAATTTTACTGTTTTCACAAAGTATATAAAAAATTATTTTCCCACATATTCGAAAAAAAAAAACATCCAAAAAGTTTCATTTAAACACATGCTTTAGCCATCAATTCCCCCTTTCATGAAGTCTGATGCCAATATAAGAATTTTTGGTTGTTTATAAAATTTTCGTTTGAAATAAATGTTATCCCAGTGGAAAAAAACAATGCTTAGATTATTTCAAGAATGCAGCGCCATTTCTTGTAGAAAAATTTAACTAATATTTCAAATTTTTTTTCTGAAAATGTTCTGGTTTCGCAATGAAACTGAAAAAATAAGTGTGATTCTGTGTCTGCTTTTTTTTCATCAAATATGTCAGTCATTTTAAAAGCATCTGATATATCCTATAAAAATATTCAAAGGTGAAAAAAGAAATAATGTATATAAAATAATTATTTTTCCACATATTCTAACAGAAAACAGAAAAAAAACCTTCATTTCAACAAATGCGTTAACCCACCATTCCTTATTTTCTCTGAGGACTGATGTCAATGTCAGATTTCTTGCTTGTTTATAGAATTTTTGTTTGAAATAAATTTTTTCACAGAGGAAAAGCACAATGCTTAGATTATTTCTATAATGCAGTGCCATCTCTTGGAGAAAAATATAACTAATATTTCCAATCTTTTTTCTGAAAATTTACTGTGTTCCCAAAGAAAATGAAAAAATAAGTGTATTTCTATCGGAGCTTTTTTTAATTTCTTCAAATACGTTAGTTTATTTTATAAACATCCGATATATCCAATAATATATTTAAAAAAAGAAAATAATAATGTCTTTTTTTCCCACATATTCGAACCGAAAACGTACAAAAAATACCACTTTAGTACATGCGTTAACCCACCGTGCCACACGTTCCTTGAAGTTTGACGTCAACAAATGGAACTTTGGCAGAAAAGCACAGAGCTTAAATTATTTCTAGAAAACAGTGCCATCTCTTGTTGTAAAATGTAAACATTTTTTTTTCAAATCTTTCTTCTGAAATTTTAAGGTTTTCGCAAAGAAACTGAAAAAATAAGTTTATAACTGCCACAGCTTGTTTTTTATTATTCAAATATGTCAGTCATTTTATAAATATCCGATATATGGAATAAAATACTTAGAAAGATGAAAAAAGAAAAAAAAACTGTATATGAAATAATAATTTCTCTATATATTCGAATAAATGCCTACGAAAAGATTCCATTCAACACAGGCCTTAACTCACGATGCCAGATTTTCTCTGAAATCTGATTTCAATATAAGATTTGTTGGTTGTTTATAGAGTTTTTGTTTGAAATAAATGGAATTTTGGCAGAAAAGCAAACTGCTTAGATTATTTCTAGAATGCAGCGCCATCTCTTCTTGAAAAATGTAACTGATTTTTCAAATCTTTGTACAGAAAGTTTACTGTTTTCCCAAAGAAACTCACAAAATAAGTGTATTTCTATTGAAGCTTTTTTGATTTTTCAAAGATGCCAATTTCTTTTATAAACATCCGATTTATCAAATAATATATCTAAAAAGAAAAAAAAAAGAATAATATATATAAAACAATTATATCCCCCACATATTCGAACCAAAAAGCTACAAAAAGTTTTCTTTTTTTACATGCGTTAACCCACCATGCCACACTTTCATCGAAGCTTGATGTCAATGTAAGATTACTTGATTGATTATGGAATTTTCGTTTGAAAAAAATGTTATTTTGGTGGAAAAGCACAATGCTTGGATTATAACTAGAAAGCAGCGCCATCTATTGGAGAAAGATGTAACATTTTTCAAATCTTTTTTCTGAAAGTCTACTGTTTTCCCAAAGTATATTTCTGTCGCAGCTTAATTTTTAATTCTTCAAACATGTCACTCATTATATAAACATCTGAAGTATCAAATAAAACATTTAAAAAGATGAAAAAAGAAAAAAAAATATATATATAAAACTTAGTTATTTTCCCATATATTTGAACAGAAAATATACAAAAAGTTTCATTTTAACACATGCCTTAACCCACCATGCCACATTTTGCCTGAAGTCTGATGTCATTGTAAGATTTCTTGCTTATTTATAGAATTTTTGTAAGAAAAATATGGAACTTTGTCCAAAAGGCACAATACTTAGATTATTTCCTGAATAAAACGCCAACTCTTGGTGAAAATGTTAATCATTTTTCAAATATTTGATGTGAAATTTTACTGTGTTCCCAAAGAAACTGAAAAAAATAATTGTATTTCTGTCGGAGCTTATTTTTTTATTCTTCAGATATGTCAGTCATTTTACAAACATCCGATATATCCGTTAAAAATGTAAGAGACGAAAAAAGAAAAAAATGTACATAAAATAACTATTTCTCTACATAATCGAACAGAAAACCTACAAAAAGTTTCATTTCTACGCATGCCTTAACCCACCATGCCCCAATTTCCCTGAAGTCTTATATCAATGTAACATTTCTTGCGTGTTTATAGAATTTTTGTTTGAAAAAATGGAATTTTGACAGAAAGTCACACTGCTTAGATTATTTCTAGAATGCTGCGCATCTCTTGGTGGAAAATGTAACTAATTTTTCAAATCTTTGTTCTGAAATTTTACTGTTTTCGCAAAGAAATTGAAAAAAAGAGTATATTTCAATCGCACCTTGTTTTCTTATTCTTCAAATATGTCAGTCATTTTATAAGCATCCTATATATTCCATAAAAATTTTCAAAGATAAAAAAAGAAAACATGTATATAAAATAATTATTTTTCTATATATTCGAAAAGAAAACATACAAAAGGCTTCATTTCAACAAATGCATTAACCCACCGTTCCTTTTTTCCCTGAGGTCAGATGTTAATTTAAGATGTCATGCTTGTTTATAGAATTTTTGTGTGAAATAAATGTAATTTTGTCAGAAAAGCACACTGCTTAGAATATTTCTAGAATGCAGGGCCATCTCTTGTTGAAAAATGTAACTAATTTTTCAAATGTTTGCTGTGGAAATTTACTGTGTTCCCAAAGTAACTGAAAAAATAAGTGTTTTTCTGTCGCAGCTTGTTTTTTTATTCTTTAAATATGTCAGTAATTTTATAAACCTCCCTATATGCTATAAAAATATTAAAAGATGAAAAAGGAGAAAAATTGTATGTAAAAATATATTAATTAAATTTATAATTATAGATACACTTTTATTTTTCAAAGTTTAAACACGTAGACAGTTGATATTAAACTTAGAATTTGTCTCTAATGTAAAGTTAAAAATAAATGAAAAATTAAGATGAAAATATAAAACTACTCAATTGTCTCACTGTTCCGAACCTGCGATTTTCAAAAATCTCAGAACTGCTTACCCCATCAATCCACACAATTTTGAAAATACTTTTAACTTTCGAAGTCAGTTTAAAGTATCGCAGCTTGAAATAAAAGGACATTACGGTGAAAACGCATAATGCTAAGAATCGAATCTTTCCAGTAAGATCTCTTGTTATTTATATTGATATTTTTACATATAAAATTTTTGAAAGAATTTCAAAGTATTTTAATAATTTGCAGTAATTATAGAATAAGTGTGGAGTGAATAAAGGAAATGAAATAAAATGGTTATAAAGTATATAAAACTATACATCCTGTCTCTTATTTGAACCTGGAAACAGCAGATATACTCGAAAATGACCAATAATTTTAAAAGCGCCATCTGCATTTAACCTTTGAACTTCATTTAAACACACCGAACTTGAAATAGGATGAGAATGTGGTCTTAAAGTACAATTTATTTTCAGGAGCAATTTTTGAGCATGTGCAATATGTGGAAATAAAAAGTGTTTATTAAATCAACTGATATTTCCTTACAAAATTTTTTTAGAAGTATGCACATTTTAATAATTCATAGTATTCTTAGAATCATCTTCGTGTATAATGTACAAAATGAACTAAAATTGAAGATAAAATACGTAAAACTAGTAATCGTGTTTTAGATTCGAACCTGCTTTCTGTACAATTGTCTGCACTGGGGAATCAATCAAGTCGCTTATTTTTCGAACCACGTCATCTTTTTTAAGACTAAGTTATTAAAGTTTAAAAAATCGAATATTGAAATAGAATCAGTTTCAAGTCTAAATGTACAATACTATGGGATGGAGATATCTCAACGCATATGAAAAATATATAAATATATGCATCATTTCTTAGATACGAACCTGAGATCAGTAGAATACTCTGTGAATGAGTCTGGCAGTCAATCAAGTTAAACCTTTTTCTGGACCCCATTTACAAATGTTAATGAAGCTCAGTAATTTTCTTCGAAGGTTAAATACCCTTCGAAGAAAGTTTAAAATATCCGAGCTTGCTGACGACTCTGCCTGGAAATTTTGATATTAAATATTTACTACGCATTATAATTGTGTGTATCCAAATGTTAAAGTTATTGAACTATTTTATTTCAAATCTGTTATTCATGAACTGGATGCAGAATTTCGGTATTAGCACAAGATTTGCTTCGAATAGTTCAACTGATTATAAATGGTTCTTATGAATATTGGTGGGTATTTATATAATGATATTTAATACCTTCACCATAGTGATTATTGTAATGAAGAAAGGGAAAAAATGTGTTTAAAGGGTATTTTGATACAAGGATTTTTTTTTGAGAATTTACACTTATTATACTTATTTCAAAGTTTCAACGCACAAGGAAAATACTTATTCTTAAGTTGAAACTAATCTGGATGAAAATTAATCGAAGCTCCAGTTTGAAGGCATCAAAAAATTTGTTCGGACCTCAAAATCCTGAATACTTCTCAGCAGACAGGAACGGAATCTACTCATCCTTTTAGATGAAACTGAATCCAACACAAACTGAAGACGCTTAACCTATTAGGATAGGATTTATCAGGATCTTAAACTGAATCACCCTTGTAATTCTAGGAGAGAAAAAATGAAATTTTATAATTTAAATGTTATATATTATTTAATAATTATCCATTTACGATTCCACATTCCCTCGAGAGGTTTAGTTACGTTTGCACGCCTAATTTCTAATGATCGGATTTCAATGTTTTGGTTTTTAGATTCGGCTCTCTCAAAATAAATTTTGACTAGTCAGAATGGATTTTCAGCATCAGTAATATTGAACATTTTTAGAGTTTTTGAAGATACATCCTTCATAACAATTTCTATGATTTACAAACATAACAATTTTTTACTTTAAAATGATTAATTTTCATCTGGCATCTTTCTATTCTATAAAATAAAGTAACGTGAAACGTAGGGTTTGTTAACAGATACAATGATAAAAAAAACATATAGGTGGAAACAGTTCTACTTTCAAGGAATATTTGAAGTATTTTTTGAAAGTTATTCAGATTCATCTAATTTTGACGCAAGCATTTTCTTATTCTATTACAGAAACATTATTATTATTTTATAATCTAAAAACTGCAACTTTTACTTCCATTTGCTGATATATCCTGCCAAAGTCTTTTTTTAATCACGTGACATTCTAGTATATAAATGAAATTTCTTCCGTTTTCCCTTTCTGGCTCATAACCTTTCGTCTATCGATTGCTTATGAGCAACTAATTTTGAAAACCTTTAGAAATTTAGTATAAAAAATTGCTTTTTCATATATATTTAATTGATTTTCTAAAGAAATTTGAATTTCAAAGTGAGTAAATAAATTTCAAAATTTTTTTTATCCTGTATGTATACATATAGATAATACGTATATCAAATTTCTTTTATCAATGACATTGTGATTATAAACTTGACTCAGAATAGTTGGGAATTGAATGAACCAAATAAAAAAGGAATACGAATGCTATGTCAGAAGCTTAGTTTTTCTACAGCATGTTTTGATAAGTTCACTTTTAAAAAATTCAACATTTGTTATTCAAATAAAATAAATCCAGTCTCTATGGATCTTGTTATAAGAATTTTTAGTTCTTGTTTATAGAGCACTTTTAAACTTATATTCTATTAATGAATTAATCTGTGACAGAACTGTTATTCGACAGAAAGAATTATTGCACATTATTATAGATGTCTGATCATTCTCTGCAATTACTCACCTGAAAGTTTATAGCGAATTTATTTTTTATTTAGTTTAAAGCTTAACTGCACTCCGAAAAATAATTAGATGCAAAATTATTCACCTAATTCAAAGATTTGTTTATTGCTCTGAAAAATAGATATACGTAATTGTTTTAAGTAAAATTTCTTTGAAAAATTAATTTACCTCTGTTAAACATTATGTAGACGTTTTTAACAATTAAATTCGAAAAATAAATAAAACGTAAAAAAGATGCGTAATCTTGATTGGTGAGTCAGAGGCACCATCAGAATACAATGCTTTAATATATGGCATATCTTTAAAATTTAACATAGATTAAATTTCAGATATGGATTTATTTTTTTTCTAATAGTCTAAACTTTTTAAATTAGTTCATTGTATTAGAATGTGCAATGCTGATGTACTCACTCTTTCAACATGCAACAATAGGATATTTGAAATATGATCACTACTACTACTTTGTATTTGAATTTTTATATGCTTTTTCTATTTCATAGTATTAATATTATATAAATAATTTTTAAGTATGTTTTCGATTATATTTATATATTCAAATCTTCATTATCCTTAATACCCAATGATTTTAAATGTGAAGATCTTACTTTTCCGTAATCGTTTGAAATGGAATGCTACATCAAGATTACGAATCTTATTCAAAAATATTTAATATTTAGCACATTCAATATCAAGTTCTGTGAAGAATGTATGTTTTTCTATTGAAACTACCATTTAAACTTCTGGTTTCGTCCATATGTAAGATCATGGGAAATAGTTTTCCTGAAATTTTCTTTTCCACCATGTTATAAAAATGCTTTAATAATTGGTAGAAAATTCACTTCTCTTAATCGCTATTTTATCTATGTATTTCCCTTTCAATAATAAATTAGGATTTAGAATTTCTCTGGTGAAATGGAAGGAACTATCCTGCGGCTACAAAATTTTCTATTTGGAATGGAAAGTTCTTAAATTGTCGTAATAGTAGATATTCTTGATCATTTAAATTAGTTGAAATGTTTCATATTTAGGATGGAAACTCATTTTTTTTTCAGTAATGGAGATTATTATGTATTATATGCATATTTGAAATTAATAGATTTTATGTTTCAAGATTTAATGTTCGATTTAAAAAGTTAGACTCGTATTCAGTGTTTTAATTAAAATAAAATGATCTAATGTATATATTGTAAACTTGCCTATTGATATTGTATTGTATCGAGCTCTGAAAGTCCCGAGGATATAAAAAAATAAGCTTAAAAAATATTGCCTTTTTGCAAGCAGGGAGTAAACAGTGTTGCTCTTAACATAATTATTTGGAAACACATTCGTTTTTACTCCAATGTAGAGAAAACGTTGCAATGAAAAAAAAACATATTTTTTAGAGTTTTTTTCGAATACCTATTTTTCAAACCTCTTTAAGACTGAAATACACCTTGGCATTATGTGAAGACGATAACCAAAATGTTTGGAGATATATGGATAAAATGTTTTAGTCGGCCACTAGATCAATTTTGTGCATTCTTTGTAAAATGCAAGAAGATATGTATTCACAGAAAATGTGTCTACCTCATCATCGATGGAGTATAATTGAATTCAATAACCATGAAACATTAAGGGATAGAGTAAAACTATTAATGATTGGCATCAAAATTGAGGTTTACTTAACTCTGATATAAATGGATCGTTTGTCGTTTCATTTGCATGTAAACGCAATTGTAATCTTATGATTACAATTATAGTTCGGTAACTAATTTTGACTTCAATATCTTCCAAAATTTTTAATTATCACGATGTATTCAGTAAAAATGCTTGCTTTATGTCAACAATATATATTCCGTAATTTTTTGCCAATAGCAATCAAATCTTCTGCCAATTTACACTAAGTTCACACTGTTATTTTGGATGGTTGGATAATATCTTAAGAGTTTATGGAACTTGTCTGTGAAACCAATTTCTTTTGATTTTAATGAAACAGATGCATATCTGTTTAATAAAAAAGGATTTGTGATTTTTTTTCAATCGATTAGGCAAGTTTCACTTAAGGTGTTATTTTGCGAGTACCCAATATTTTGAAGAATACTTGCATGGTTATTATACTTAAAAAATCTTGTATATAAATATCAAAATATGTCCAGTTTTTATAAATCAAAATATGTCCAGTTTTTATAAATCAAAATATATCCCTAAAATCATTTTAACGTATCGTTGTATAAACATTTTTATTGGTTTAGATTTAGGTTTTAATATAGAGTAGCGGTTTAAAACAATTCGACTCTTATTTTGCTAAATTTGCAAATTTTTTTGATTCTTTATTAGGAAGTTATTTTATAGATTAATTTCGGTAAAAATAAAGTAAATGAAGAATGTCAAAACAATGCCTTTGAAATATTGCCGTGACAGCAGATGTCAGTTATTCTCGACATAATAAAAACTGTCATTGTGTATTTAAAAAGTAAAACATAAATATAAAAAGTGTTTATTAAATTACTATCGATCGATCAACCTCATCAAGCGACAAAATTGAAATAATTATTTTTAAAAATATTCTTTTAAATGGGATACTCATTTTTGATAATTCCTAATTCACTTGTAATACTGAAATACAGAATAATTATTTTTCGTTTGGCAAAAAAATATGAAATCATAACATGTACAGTGTTAGTCAAATAGTATAATTGAAGTAACAAGAGCTTTGAGAGAAAATTGAACCAGTTTCTCAAAACATTGTAACCATTTATAGATTTTAAATACAGTTTTACTTTAAGTCTGCAATCATTGAATATGTCAATGTTTATGCATTTACTTTAGATAATTGGCATCTTAATTTTTAATGAATGATTTTAAACTTTAGACTCATTTCTGTTTGATTGCGAATGGAATCACTGAAGAAATATTTGTCGTCTTTAATGTCGTTTACAATATGCTTAAAAAGGATTATTTGTCACCTAATCTGCGTTTTCTTTTCTTGAAGGGAAAAATATTCAAACTTGCGGCAAGTTATTTGTTCATCCGGTTTGAATTTACTTTTCACGGGGTGTCAGCGTTATGAGGAAGAAAAAGGACGAATTTCCAGTTTTATAACTTTGTTCTGAAATGCTGTTTTATTGAGGTCCATGTATACAATTCATAAACCATTTATTCGATTATGGTCCGATATTATACTAAGGAATTCTTGTATGATTTAGTGAGAGTTTAAGAAATTCAAGAAAAGCAAATAAATCATTGTAAATTGAAAGTTCTGTCCAGCCTCTTTTTTTCATCTCGTAATGAAACAATCTAAATGCTAGAAATTAGTTTATTAATTTAAGTAATTTTGAGGATTTTAGACTAAGAGGATAAATTTATGGGCTTGTATTTCAAATTTGATATATTTTTAAAATAAAATTGTTTAGTCCTGTTTCAAACATTGACACTCAATGAAAAGTTAAGAAGTTTTAAATAAATGAGACATACGAACTCTTTGATTTTTTTCTTTAGTTTCTGGTTTTTATTTGATCGTAAGCGTAAGGAATGAGTTTATTTTGGTATGACCGAATTTGTTATAGAATATTTTGCCGAAATATTAGCAGAATTTTTCTAATCGCACATTTTACGTCTTAAATATTGTTAATTATAGAGTCGAGACTTTCAATAATGAGAAATGGGATTTTGAACTCAGTCAGAAATGAAACCGTATCCTTGTATACGGCTTTTGGAACGAAAGGATTTCTATTAGATGACATTTCTCAATCAGGATTGCATTTCTCAATTTATTAAGATTGATCCCATCCCTTGATTTTTTTTTAAAGATTAGGTGTGGATCAAGTGTCCGAGTCCTTTCTATTTTTATAAATAAAAACAAAAACAAAAGCATACATACAAATGTAAAGATGAATCCATGTTCATTTAATTGGACCGTTGTAATTTATGCTACCATTTCATTTCATATTCTATCAAGTATTTTATTGTTACCAATTTCATTTTTTCCAGCCATGGCTATAAATCAGCTTAGCATTTTTGGGAAGAAATGTATGTAAATATAATAAAATCCATCTGGATTTTCTTTATGGCTGTCAGAAAACATTATGTATTGTTTTAATCATAGATTAACTATTTGGCCATTTCGAAGTCAGTCGGAAAAACTTGAATGACCGGACTGTAAATGCAGCAACATTGGCTGGAGCTGTAATTGAGTCGTAAAGGATGTCACTATAGTGACGGTACAACTCTTCCCTTAAAAATTCATCGTATTATCGATAGGTGACCTCCACCCCCTTCCTTTCTTATACATGCAAGGATGCCGAGGGCCAACCACCATACTGAAAGTTTCTCAACCTCAATTACGAGGTTATCCCCCACATACATATGAAACAATTATTTATGGTAAAATATTCGAGTAAAAGATGTTTAGTTTGCAAAATGCAGGACTAAAATAAGAGAAATTGTCTATGAATATAAATTGTATAACCTCAATGTGTGCATTGATCTCCATATTCTGATTTTCACATGGCTTTGAAGTATTACCATAATTATGAAGTAAGCATTTTTCTGCTTTCACATTTTACAATTTTTTCAGGCATATTGTATAAGTTATATATTGATTATAATTAAACTCAATATCTCATTTTTTGAGAAAAAAATGTTTATTAGTAATCATGATTGAAAGAACATTGTTGCATATTTAAAAATTATTTCATTTCAATGCAATGGTTATTTCTGACAGATTTTTAAATGCACTTTTACGAAATTATCGTTATTTAGTAAGAAATTCTCCAGTTCATAACGACTGTCAATGCTTACTTGAGGCTTTCTTGTACGTACACTTTTTTCCAACCACATTCGGCTCGAAGGGGTTAAACTTAATGAAACAAAGAATAGTTATAATTTCCATCCTCAATATCAACTATACATTTTCCTTCTAAATTCCTAATTTTTATCAGAAATAAAGCAACTGCCTTTATAATTTTTATTCATTTTAAGTTAGAGTGATGTGTAAATCAATTCTAGTTAGAAAATGTAATTTGTATTTTCTTTAGTTCTTATGCTGAAAACTTTCAATATTATTAAAATAAGATATCCTAATTATGATTAGTAAATCAATAGAATTTTCACCAATTATAAATTTAATAAGACTAATGTTGTAGTTATTTTAATCAATTTTGATGGTAATAATTTTATAGGCACGGGTTCATGTGTATCCCACAAAATATTCAATTCCTTACCGAAATAAAGGTTTATATTTTCTAAATGAAACATTTTTCTACCCAAGATTACGCTTCTGTGAACTCAGTTCTGGCAAATGGTGTCTGTCAATACGCCGCAGAAACTTACTCTGGTGGCAAATGTCTGCTGGCATGTGTGTCACAACTTAGGCGATTCTGTGACAAAAGCATCTCGAAGTGCGTGACAGATCTACCCATTGCAAGTAATTAAAGCCCATTTGGAAGGAAGCTACATGTAAAAATTACCCAGGGAATCCTTTTAACAGAAATTAAGCTTTGAAATTGAGATAGATTAAATCGCCCCTTGGCAAAACACTTTTTAAATCCTTAGCAATTTTGACCTTTTTCATTTTTATTACAAGGCTTTAAATATATACATGTTTGATTTTTATATCTGTGAATTACTGCATCTCATATTGTATCAGTGAATTTTTAAGCCTATGTAAAGACAGAAGTTATTTAGAAACTAGAATGATTCTTTAATTGTAAAATAATTAATTTCCGTGTATATAAGAATGCCTTTAAATGATCTTTTTAGATTCTGAATTTTAAGTATTTGGGTTGAACATTGCATGGTAAGATATATCTAAATTTACGAGACTGGTGGTTCTTTCTATTTTGGGGGGATTTGGAAACTTAGGGTAGCGATAGTAGTTTAGATATCGTCCTTGACATCTGGTCATGGTGCAGAATAACTGAATCCATTCTAAAGTATTTCTAATTTCTGAATGAAAAAGAAATTGAACCAGATCTTTCTACGCATCCAAGTAATAGGCTCTAATTTTCATATTAATAAATCAATTATTAATTATTAACTTTAATGATTCAAAAGTTGTTAATTTGTATCGGCTTTTGAATATGTAATATTCTACTATATTCTAACTTGATGAAAAAGTTTGGATCGACGAATTCCAGTCAGGGTGACTTCCTTATCATATACCATGGATTCAAAATAATATATTCTTCCTAAAATAGAGCTCGTAATTCTTCCAAACTGAATTGTTATATAATTAAATTAATTAAGGATATCTTTGTTCGCTGATGACATTGCAATTTGGTGATATGGCACAAATATTGAATTAGACTCTACACTAAACGACATGTTGGACTCCTTATCGTTTCGCATTCGACCTTATGATCAACTTTAATCCCTACAAATCAATCATTACATTCTTTTCCTTGAATAAGCTCGTCTACAATTGCCAATCGAAGTTACTGTCCGACGGTCAGCTATTGCCCTACGATAAACACCCTAAATACTTAGGATTTTCTCTTGATCCTGAATTCACTCGTTACAAACACTTCGAAAATATTACCTTTAAGGTTAAGAAAAGGCTTAATATCATGAAATACATCGCAGGAAGAAACTGGGTTGCTCATGCGTTTACACTCAGATATGCGCATAATGCTCTCATCAGGGCTCTTCTTGAATTTGGATTCCCTGTCTACTGTTGTGCCTCTGACACTAATCTGAAAAACCGGAACAAGTGCAGTTGAATGCTGCCCGTATCATTATTTTCCCATCAAATAATCCCATTTTTTAAGGCAAATCTGCAACCACTGCAACTCAGGATTTGACCTCGTAAACCTCAGTGAGTACTGCAGTAAGCTCTCTAGCTATGGCCAATTTATTTAAACTATTGGTAGTGCAACCTAAGACTTAGTAAAAACAGCCCCTTCATCCATGTTATGTCTCAACAACTTCTAGAGGATGTAGAACCTCATTCTCTACAACTCCTTTCAAACTCTTCTGACGAATTCCCCAGAGTTAATTTTATTTCAACTTCACAGACACTGTCAATAAAAGACTTTATTCCAGACCACCTCAAGCAATGAGCCTTAGAAAACATTAATAACATTCCCAAAACGGACATTAAGATTTAAACTGATGGCAGTAAAATTGATAATACAGCAGGGAATGGAATTTACATCAAAACCCCTCATCGCAGAGTCTCTTTATTCCAACGAAATCCTGAATTTTGCTCTGTCTTCAGAAGTGAACGCCTCGCAATTGAGATTGGTCTTGAGACGGTCTCTGAAGAGAACAACTTTGGAGATGTCTGGATCTTGTCAGATAGCCGTAGTGCGCTTCAACACCTCAAAAATCGATTAAATACTGGAGATCGCACAAGTATTTCAATTCAAGGGAAATTCAAGACTATCTCGCAACACCACCAAATACATCTTCATTGGGTGTCATCATATGTAGATATCCATGGCAAAGAAATGGCAGACAAACTGGACAAAGAGGGTTGGTTTCTAAATGCCCCTACTTCTACTAAACTGACCATCTTGAGCTTTTCTCCTTCAAAAAATCTGTAATCAAAGAAGGCTGGTTGCTTTCTCCATTAAACAACTGGTACAAGGGGCATAACCGAGGTTTCTTTCTATCTCGGGAGATAGATAATCTCATACTCGCATTGCACGACTTACCAGTCGACATCTAAAATGTCTTAACTTCTCTGAGCGAAGGAAATAATATCCTCTTTGTCCCAAATGTCAACTTTTCCAGTCCACTACCTTTCACATCCTCGACTGCCATTATCTCAGTGTAGGGGATATTTATTCATCTCCATGAACAGTCACCGACCATTTCAGAGTCAATGGTTTATTTGATCTGGTCCGACTCCGTCAGACCTTGATGGAGATAAGGATATCCTACTCTTATTACTGGAAAGATCTTGCATGTGCAAAGATAGTGAAATTAAACCAACTAACAAAGAAACAAAGAATTTCCGAATTAAGAGCCAAACTGGTGTAAAACAGTTGACAGTTGAAAGCTGAAATTTTCTCTATGCAAATTCCGCTTAGTTCATATCACTAGAGATTTGCGTAATTTTATACTTTCTCCTTAACGTTTAGAAAGGATGCGCAATAACGCATCAAGTATTTTTTACCTAAAAAATTGAAAAGTATTTAAAAAGGAGTCAATGTTTTGTCTGCATTAAGAACAATCGTTTACTTGCATTCCCTTTGGAAAATCAAATGTTATTTCAAAATACCATCACCCCCACCAAAATAATATATGGCATCTATTAATTGAGTTTGTCAGTTTTATTAGCTCATTGCATAATTAATCTTCTATAAAATATCCGAATGATCTTCGTTGATAAAATTTCTATTTCACTTCTAGACTGAGTGGATAGCATGCATTAAATCTATAAGTAATTTGTTGAAACTGATGTCTTTATTTCTTTTCTATTCTAGATGAGTAAGAGACCTGGTGAAGAAAATGAAGGTAAATTTTAGTTAATTTCTAATACATAACAAATGAATTCTAATGTTATATCTAAAGGGATATATTCATGTAACCATTTTTGAATTTCCGGTTTCACTCTTGAAAAATCCTTTTAAAATTTTATATTTTTACTACGCCGATTGGATCAATTTTTTAATGCGGCATTGAATCGCGTATCCAACTTTTTATTGAAATAATATTTTAACAAAGTAGACAACAACATTAGCGGTTTTTCAATATCGTTTCCTTGCTTTGCAAGTATTATAATAAATAAGGTAGTTGGCGTTAGATAGTAAAGGACGCTGAATGCATATCAAGGGAAGGTCCCCTGGTGATCAGTTGGTAACATAACGACTTAAAAAAGGATTTCGGAAACTCCTGGATTTACATGTAAATGAACTCAGAATGAAGATACCTTTTTAGAACATTTGTTCCCCTTTCACCGAATCTGTGAAGAGAACAGGAGCACAAACGAATGACACAAGTTAAGAGTGACTAAGTGCAGTTTCTTTGGACTCATGAACTTAGTGCAGCGTGTGTCTTCACTTAGCATTTGACCAGGCTGCGATTCCTGTAGATGCTGAGACAACTGAGGCTAATGACTAAAATTTGGTAAAGTGCTCGAAATTCGAATCCGGCTCACACGGATGGAATGCATTCCGAATTATAGGCCTTGTTTCAGCTGAATAGGATTTGTTATCGTGTAACTCGAATAGTTTTGTGAAGGCGGTATAAGTTAAACTAAATGTGAGAGAAGGATCAAATATAAAAAAAATAAATGTCCTTAAATTGAAAAAAAACGAAAACCTTTACTTTTTTTAAAAAAATTATTCCGTTGAACTTCTTTGTTACTTTTTACTTATTCACTGTTCATAATTGAATAAATAACGCAATAACCAAAAGAACCAGATTACAATGTTTTGAATAATATTTTACTCGATTATCTTTTCGAACCCGAAAAATTATTTTGGAGAGTTAAATAAATCATTTTTCCATGAGTTTGTATCAAAAACCAGAAATGTAGCAACGAAGGCATAGGTGCGTCTAATTTTCATTTGATCCATGCCTTAAAGATTAAATTTTATTAATCTAGGATTATATTTTGGTATATATTTTGTACCAACAATAAAATGATTTTTATATTTCAGCGTCGTTTAATTAAGATAATCTAAACAATACCGAAAATACTAGAGTCATATAATTTTGAAAATTGAAACTCGTAAGCAAATTCATCAATATGTAAATTGGATCCTGCACAAAGACATGTTATTTATTTATCGCAATGCATCTTTTTCAAAATTTAAAGTCAGATAAAATTAATTTTTGATCAAAGGATTTAATAATACGAAATAATGCGAACAGTTTAGGTATTAAAATTATACTAATCTTTTATTTCCCTAAAATATACTACTGTTGAACTTTCCTCACTTATAACGTATTGTAGGTTTGGTTTAGCCTGAATTTTTCTTTAGTGCAGTAATGTGTAGTTATAAAATGAGAATTGGGCCCAGAACATTTTCGATTTCAAACTAAAAAAAGAAATATTACAAGAAAAGAAAATGTTTATTTTATTATCGAAATATCAATTTGAAATGAAGATGCAAGTAAAACTTTCCGTTGTTAAATCAAGAAATATCCATGATTTACAATTCCAATTTCGTCGATTTAGGACGTGGAAGATGTTCTTATTTTTTAAACGAAAGAATCGCTTTTCCAGCATTTCTGCTTAAATGGTATTCATTAAGCTATGAAACTGTCTAAAACGGGATATATTTGCTAATGTTTTTCGTATGAACACAACTATACTTGTTGAATGTACGATGAATTTTCTTTGTTAAAGGAATTTATTTTCATACATAATCCTTCCCAATTAATTGATAACGTAACATATTCAAAGCATATTCTGCATTTTGACTTCATTCTGGAAAAAGGGTCGCGGTGACCAGGTGGCAGTCTCGGCTCCTGAGCCATAGATTTTCCTTTTCTAGGACCGATTCCATCGAAAAACTATCGTTTAAGGAGGTCTGTTGCACGTTAACCCTTTGCAGTCCGAAAAATAATTGGATGAAAAATTATTCACCTAATACAAAGATTTGGTTATTGCTATGAAAAATATAGTTCTTTTAAGTCCAATTTCTTTGGAAAATAAATCTACATATCTTAACAATTATGTAGGCGTTTTTAACAATTAAATTTGAAAAATAAATAAAACATCAAAATGATGCACAGTCTTGAATGTCGAGTCACACTTGACATCGGAAAGCAAAGGGTGAAATCCGACAGGGCCAAACATATAGTCGCTGATGTAAAGTGAAGATGAGGGTTCCATCTCAGGTGTTGTTCTCGCCATAGGACAGCGGATCAAAATTACGTGGTCAATCCCAAAATAGACCTCGTTTTGCTTTACTTCGACACATTAATATATCAAAACTGAACTTTCTGGAGATATACTTAATGCTTTTGACACGCGAATAATAGTGGTTGCAATTTAAAATGGACGATTTAAAAGCATAGTAAAAATTAACGGCTCGAATTTTCTTCCGAATGTTTCTTTATTGTTCAAAAATGCGATGTCCGTGTATAATTGTATCAAATCCATAAGTTCAAAAGTTTGGCAAACCGGATACCACGATAATTGCATGGTTCCCATTTGCAAATCAGAGTACAATTAAGGAGTATTAAAGAATGTATAATCAGTACCAGGAGGCAGTAAAATGCATTGCTTTTTCTGTTTAGAAAATCATTGGTTTTTAAATGTCTTTTTTAAATTTTAGACCTACTATGATTTTTTTCTATCCGTCCGAATTAACATAAAAAATGCATGTATACGTAGATATAGCTTTATTAATTTCTAAATGGCATTTTAATATGGAAATGGATAACCATTTATCTTATTGATTTCTTTAAATATTTTGAGATGAATAATTTTTTTATTTCAGGAGGTTCTGGTGGGAAGAGGGTTCATTGGTCGGATGAAAGCCTTCGTGGGCCGGTGAGTTTTTATTCATTGTAATACTTTAAAATTTTCAGAATTTTTATTTAAAAAAACACTTAATATGTCTATCAATTAGTTGCTTTCAACATAATACATCATTAAATAATAGAAAAAGACCTCGGTATTGATGATTTATTCATTGTTTAATTTATGAAATTATTGGATAATGAGCCAATGCAACATTGTATGTTTAGTGATTACATTTTTGATTTTATAATTTCAATCCGTATTTATATGTAAATACGAATTTGAAAGTTTCACTTAAGGAGACAAATTGGATAATTAATTGGATTCCAATAGGGAGACAAATTTTAAATGTATATTGATTCTTCTGCATTTATTTCGTTTAATTTATAGAATTCTTCGAAATAAATAGATGTGTTAATGATAACTTCTATTGAAATTATTTGACGGCCTTCTTAGATGTTGTTGGCATGTAGTTGTGCTAAGATAGAATAAAAGACAAAAATTTAACTTGGCTTCCAATCTTTTAAAATAGATTTCTGGGTTATGTTCCCTAACTTAAATAATACAACAATAAATCTTTTTTAATAAAGTTTTATCTATTCATTGGAAAAGTGCTCGCTTAATAGAGCTGTTCAAAAAAACTCAAAAAATTTCTGTAATTTCTAAAATTTTAAAACTTTGAATCCATGTTAAATTTTAAGCAAGTTTCCGTTTTTAAACTGCTCTAAAAGTATTCTGAATATTCTTATTTGGAAAACATTACTTATTAGGTCCCTTTTCTTGATTCCAATTATATTTATCACAAATATCGTTAAAAAATTCTTAAGTTAAATCGGAGTTTGTAGGTTAATATTTGATTTATATATTTGTATAAAAATATCATTTTTTTAAAATTTTAGCTTGTCATTTCATTCAAACTGCACGGAAGCAAAGAATCGGGTTTCAGATTAATCTATTTTTTAATTAAATAATTAAGTGTGCATAGTAACAAGTGGCTGTTTTTGAAAGACAGAGAAGTTCTACATGCTCTTTACACAATATGCATCTCCCTTCAGATAGCAGCAATCCTTTTCAATGCAATTACAATATTGCAAAAAAGTTCCTTACACCATCAAAGCAATACCGATACTACTGTTTCATAACTCGTAGTAAGGGTTTATAAACATTGCTTCGGTGCAAAAGTAGTGCAAGATATTACAATGCATCGTTTCACAAGAAAAAGCAAATGTGGTTTGGAAACTTCACATCTACTTTTAATTAGAATAAAATTCTAATTTTATATTGCGGATTCAATCACAAAAAAAGCTTTAAAAAGTCTCTTTTTGATTTTAATGAAACTTTTATGAAATTTTCTACTCTTTAGAATGGTGTAGAGAAGATATATTATTTAGTTTGGGTGCAGATTGTTAAATGGTATACAAATCCGGGAAGTCTAACGCTCATATAGAAGCAGCATTCCCAAATTTCTCTTTTAGTATATGAAAAGTATTCCAAAACATTCCACCATTCCAATTGTCGGGTTCTAAAAACATTCTTTTGATCACTAATATATCGAAGGTACAGAGCTTCATTATCTTTTGAAAGAAGTAAATTTATGGCGATAATCTATTGCGTTCCATTGAAGTAAAATGAGAGATGATTGGTTCGTGGGGAAAAAAATTGAAGCAGAATCAGTAATAAAATAGGAACAAACACAATGTATAACAAGCTATTACCATAAAAGTTGAAGAGAATAGCCGTTTGAATTCATTTTAATAGGAAAAGAAATATCTGAATTGTATCCGATGCAAAGTTGGAGATTAAGTCAAACTTTGATCACACTACTAATGATGCTCAAACTTTTTGGTTGATTTCAATTGTTTTTTTTAAAGTTCAATTATTCAGATATTGTTAATATTTTATTCTATATGGTAGGAGTTGGTTTATTTTAAATGCAACTTTGAAATAAAGTTTCTAAACTATTTTATTTTCATTAGAAAAGCATTCTACAATCAGTTTCAATAATCTGCTTCAATTGAAAGACTTTCCGAAACTGATCTTAGCAATGAAGCTGTTTTTATTAACTGTTGTATTTAATAATTGTAAGTAGAGAACATATGTAATCATTATGATGCGACCCTTCAATGAATAGTGGATGATTCATATTTGAAAAGGTCTTCCGAAAGGGTTAGTGGATAAATTAAGTTGTTGCCAACCATTTGAAAGTTTGAATTTAAAATTAGTAGTAAGACATCAGATGCTGTAATTAATATCCCTGTATGTATGAGTGTAAGGGAAAGTTACCGAGTCAATATTGTTGAGTTGTGACAGTATCGAGAATGATGCAAACTTCAGATTCATTCGTTCAACTTTGGTATGATAGAATTTCCTCCTTATAGCCCTACAGATTTCATTACTGTGTAATAATTTGTACATGACAATTTTTTATAATAGCTAATTTCATTTTTTGGCTATCCGAAACTATGTAGAACGACATATTCTGTACTATTCGATGATTCATAACAATTTTATTCTGTATTACAACTAGAATCCAGCAATTGTTGCTTCCGAGTTTTACAACTGTAGTAATACGAGCTGTTTCAAAAAGTATTTTTTTCTCACGAGTTTTAGCAGATTCCAATTTTATAAAGATATGTTCGAATGCAGGTATTTTTAAACAAATTTCTTTTTCGGAAAATGGCGAATATTTAAAATTTTTAGACATACAGAAAAGAACAGACGAGTAAAAAAATCTTTCAAATGGTAAATGATCGTCCATTTCGACAGAACAATATATTTTATGATCATTAGACACTGAGTATCGAAAAATATGCAATACAATAAAAAAATCATAACCCAAGTATTATACATTTCCTACACAGATCTCAATTTGGATTTCGTGTACATTGAGTATTCATTGCATCCATATCTGAGCTACATTTTTACAGCTGCAAAATATTAGACTGGGCATTTCCCAATTGTTTTTTTTTGCAAGTTGGAATACTTGTGACATTTTAAGTACATTCTCAGAGTAATGCTGAATCTCTTGGATACGTTAAGAATAAGACCTATTAAAGCAACCATCTTTTAAAATATCTTTCTTCATTGTTTTCTAAAAGAAATCATTAAGGAATGTTTATTTCTTGAATAAAATACAAGGGAATATATATGTAATTTGTTAAGTAAAGTCTTTTTCAAACTCTTGAAATCCTTGACCTATATTAGCAAGCAGATCGGATTTTTTATTGGAAGAGTTTGCCTTAAATGGAACTTCTCTTGCTCTAAATTGTCTCAAACTACAAGATAAGAAATGAATCCAAATTAAGCAATTTAAAACCATATTAATCCCAAGATTATTGGAAATCTTTTACAAATTTAATGATAGTTGCAGATAACTTTTATTCATGCAGTAATTACCGAATCAATGTTTTGCAAGAATTATTGCTGAGAAAAATAAGCAATATTTACGGAGGTTTACTGATTTTAATGATAATCGTTTCTTGTATTGTGCTTAGCTTGTTTCTCGATGAAAATGTCTAAATACTTTACTACATTAATATTCCAATTTCAGTACAAAAGGGATCTTTTTCTGTTTATAATTCAACTTGGATTGGTAACAAATACTTTTCTTTTCATATGCCAAATTTACAGCTTTCGCAATAAAAAGTTTGGATTTAAATAAACTGATAAAATAATAAGATAACGTAATTAAGATTTTGCGTGAATATTCACTCATTTATATTAATTTTATCCTCCCAATAAATGAACTTAAAAGTAAAATTACTATTAGTCCAATCGAAATATCATTAAAATATCAAAATGTGGAATTATTTATATTAATCATTAATTTAGATGTGTAGTAGAGGTCCAGTTAAATAACTTGTTTGCATCTGAGTATGTTGTTGGATAAATGGATCATTTTGATACCTCATTCCGTGTTTATATGAAGTTATTAATATGGGTAGAAAATTAAATAAAAAAGTTAATTATCAGATTTCTATATATGTTGCAAAAAAGGGAGTTGATATTTAAGGTCATAAAAATTGTAATTATAAGCACAATTCCACATTTCTGTCTGAATTCATAAACCTAAATTAACATTTTCTTAAAATTTTACTGAAACGTTTCGGATGACATAATAATTTATTTCACAAAATAAGTCTTGAAAATTTAAAATTAAAGTCTTTGGGGTGATTGGTTCTTGACAGCCATTAAGAAGTTCATGAGAATTGAAAAATACTGGTTTAAGAACTGAGACAAAGCGTTAAAAGGAAAATTAAGAAAAAGAACGTAATGGCTGAGATTAAATATACTATTTTAGAATTAGAAATTATAAAATACGACTTTAATCAACTTCTTAAGTTCCCGAATTCTGACCAATAGAAAAATATTTCAATAAATTTTTCGTTCACTATTTTTAGAAAATTTGATTTTTAAAAATTATATAGATGTTGCTTTGAAAATTTTGTCAATCTCTTTTTAAGAACTATGCATTTGAGAGAAATTTAAAAAAATGTTGCTCAAATTAAAACAAATTTTCAATTTAAAAAATTTACTCCCCACCTAATTAGGCTGTCTTAAATTTTATAATTTTTCAAAGCTTTTTAATATCTGTACTTTTTTATTGAAAAATTCCCTTTTGGGTTAAGTATTTTTATTTAAAAACCTGTTTTAAATTTTTCTCACAACCTATGAATTTCCCTTGACGTGTAAAAATTTGAAGAAGTGATACCCGATTTGGTGTTGACCTTATTATTGGAAGCTACTGAAAATTATGATCCAGCTTAGAATAGCCATAGTTTTTGCTTTTAAACATGAGCTTATTACAATTAACTCCTCAATCTCTCATCCTTTTAAAATATGCGGTAGTAAAATTTTAATTGTAGTTTGGTAATATTTTAAAATTGCCAATTTCCTGCACTTTTTCTTACTCAGCAGATTCAAATTTGGAGGACCCCTCAGGGGCTCACCTTCTTTAGGTGAGTACGGGTGTCCCAACCCCGAGGTACCCAGGGATCTTTTCCTATCTCAAAGGGTTTACTTTCTTTGGTAATTACGGGCGTCGCGCTCCTGGGAAGCCTTAGCGATCTTTTCTCATTTATTCTTAATTTCCTTACGTCGAGACTACAGAGTAATTATGTTTTTTTGCATTTCTGTATTTACATCATTTCTTTCCAACTTTTCTAAATTGATATTATTTTGATCATTTTGTATTTTGGATAGCTGTGTTTTATCTTATTTATTTAAGATTTGGTTTGCAAGTATTAATTGTGGATTTTTTTCTTTCTTTCCCTCGACGGCAGGCGAGGGAGCTCTCCATGGGAAGCTGTTGCCTTTTTTATTGCTTCTTGCTTCTCATTGACAGCCACAACCCCACGTGTTGGCCGTGCGTGGCAACCCATTTGGACGGGTGGTACATTTTGGTCCCTGATGTATCAATCGGCCGGTATCCTAGACAATTGACTGGGCTGCTCAAGGGGATCAAGCGAAGGGGTCACTCCTTGGGCTTGGCGTTAAGGGTGGTCACTGTCTCCGGGGGTGACTCCCAGCGTATAGGTTTCGGCTAGCACCATGGTAAGCGCTGAGGCTGGGAATGTCTAGAGCCAGTGGCTGCCATCCCTTGTTGGGCTCCGTGGTGGGTGGTGCCGTCGAGCCTGAATCTTTTCCAATATCATATGGGTTCTTTTCATCACGATTTACCGATATTTACCGTTGACGAACTGGCTTCTTATACTCGTTTTTTAATTATATCGTTTCAAGACAAGTTGCAAAACACATCACCATTTATGATTGAGAAAGCAATTAAAAACATTGGAGGCGAACCGAAATCTGTAAAGAAGTTGCGATCTGGTGACCTCTTAATTGAAATTGTTTCATCACTGCAAACGAAATCATTCCTTTTGGCTAAAACATTTCTAGATCATCCAGTTAATGTGACACCACACAATACATTGAATACCTGTAGAGGAGTAATATCAGAAACTGAGTTAGTCGGCACTTCCGAAGTTGAGATCCTCCAAGGCTTATCTAGCCAAGGAGTACAACACATTAGACGCATCAAAATTAAAAAGGCACTGAAATATTTGACACCAAGCACATAATTCTAACTTTTCGTACGACTAATCTTCCAACCTCTATAAAAGCGGGATATCTAAATTGTAAAGTCCGCCCATATGTACCAAATCCTCTACGTTGCTTCAAATGTCAGAGGTTTGGCCATTCTAAAACTAGTTGTCGATCCACTACTGTAAACTGTGCCCGTTGCTCTGAATCTGGTCATGAGGATGCATCATGCAAACATTCCGAACTGTGTTTTAATTGCAAAGGAAATCACCCAGCATACTCAAAGAATTGTCCCAAATGGACAATAGAAAAACAAATTCAATCAGAGTTAATCAAAAATTATCCTACCAAGAAGCAAAAAAAGTCGTTGAAACACGAAATCCTGCAACAAAGTTTCCATCGTTTTCTTCCGCGATAAAAACTCCAACCGTAAGCAGTTTTCCGCAACCAAAGTCAACAATAAATAAACTTTCTGAATCTTCTTCTAATATTCATCTCTCTGAAGAAACAGAGAAAACAATTACTGTTAAAATGACCGAATGGTTAGCGCTATTGGAAATAAAAAAATCATGGGAAGAAACATCGTCCACTTTTCGAAAACAGAAAAAACTAAAAAACACAATAAAAGAAAAGACGAATCTAAAACTTTCTGTTAATAAAAATAAAGAAAGAAATAAAGTTGATGATAAAGAAAAGTTCATCGGTCTTACACTTCATCCATCTGATGACACTTTAAGTGACATGGATCAAGACCGCGAAAGCTCGGACTCGAAGAAACTTACATCGAAGCCTTTCAAATCAAAGTTTTTAAAAAAACCCAAGTAAAATTCCCTTTCGGCCTACTTTATGGTTAATTTTCTGTCTTGGAATTGTCGTGGTGCCAGGAACAAGATTGCAGACATTAAGGCTTTACTGAATTCCTTTCAACCTGTTTGCTTCGCCCTTCAGGAAACTCACCTGAGGTCAGATATTCCTTTTAAGATACGTGGTTACCATTCTGTGCGGAAAGATTTTGATACTGGGAGAATTAGCTCCGGTGGAGTTTGTATTTTGACCTCTAACCAGTTCCCCAGTACACCACTTCCTCTTCATACTTTTCTGCAGGCTGTTGCTACCCAGGTTCACGTTAGGACTCTAGTTACAGTCTGTTGTATTTATCTACCACCAAATGAAACTATTAGTCAAAACGACCTCAATGCTTTAGTTGATCAACTTCCTAAACCATTTCTCTTGATTGGCGATTTTAACGGCCATAGCCCTTTATGGGGTTCAGATACCTCAAATTCTCGAGGAAAAAACATTGAAGAATTTATCTCGGAAAATTGTCTCTGTCTCCTTAATGATGATGAGAAAACTCATTTCCATGAGCCGACACATACTTTTCACAGTGTTGACCTTGCTATTTGTTCTCCCTCGCTTTTCCCGATGCTGAATTTAAGCATTGGCGATAGTCTGTTGAATAGTAATCATTTCCCTCTCATTATCTCTCATACTGATAGTACTTGTGGAACTCCACATCCTCAACGCTATGCATTCCAGCGAGCAGATTGGGAAACATTCACTGAACTTGCTGTTATTACAGAAGGAATGGTTGCTGTTGAAAATGTAACTGAAGCTACTCAAAATGTTACTAACACAATTATAAGTGCTGCAGACGTTGCTATCCCTAAGAGCTCACCCCATCCACGAAAATTTCGTCGGCCGTGGTGGAACGATGAATGCCGTAACGCTTACAAGATGCAAAGAAAATCATGGGGAATTTTCCGTAGGTATCCCACGACGGAGAATCTTATTGCCTTTAAAAAAGCGCGAGCAAATGCACGACGCATTCGACGTCGTAGCCAAAAGGAATCATGGATGCAATTTGTCTCCTCTATCACTTCATCTACAACCAGTAAGCAACTTTGGAGAAAAGTTAAGGCAGCAAATGGTATTTACCAGGAGTTTTCTCTTCCAGTTTTAAATACAGAACATATGACATACTCTTCCCTTACAAATGTTGCTAATGTTATCGCGCAAACATTTGAGAAGGTTTCAAGCACAGACTCGTATAATCCCACATTTCTTGCAACTAAGAGTCGTGCTGAAAAGGTAAATCTCCACTTCGAAACCTCCAATTTTCATCCGTATAATAGTGCATTTCAATTCTTTGAATTGAAAAAAGCTTTATCTCAAGTTCATGATTCTAGCCCTGGTCCGGATGGAATATCTTACAACATGCTGCGCCATCTGGCTGAAGATTCCTTAACTAACATTCTTTACTTATTTAATAGAATCTGGCTAGATCAAACATTCCCTTCCCAGTGGCATGAAGCAGTTGTAATACCGATTTTGAAACCTGGAAAGGAACCATGTAACCCAGCACACTACAGACCAATCGCCTTAACTAGTTGCCTGTGTAAAACTCTTGAACGTATGATTAACAATAGACTTGTTTACGAATTGGAAAAAAACGATTGTATTCCATCCTTTCAGAGTGGTTTCCGAAAGGGTAGAAGCACCATTGATAACATTATTCAGTTGGAAACCCACATTTGTAATGCCTTTGTACGTCGAAACCATCTTGTTGGTGTGTTTTTCGACATCAATAAAGCATACGATCGCACATGGCGTTACGGAATTCTTCGCACATTATTTGATTTTGGTCTCAGGGGAAATTTAAATGTTTTTATCAAAAACTTTTTATCTTGTCGTATTTTCCGTGTTCGAATTGGAAATTGTCTTTCAAATACCTTTCTTCAACAGGAAGGTGTTCCTCAGGGAAGCGTTTTAAGCGTCACTCTGTTTATTGTGCATTTTAGCCAAATTCTTAAAGTTTTACCTGCAACTGTAACCGGGACCTTGTACGTAGATGATCTCCAAATTTCTTGTCAAGGATCACATATGCCTCTGATTGAGAAACAGCTGCAAATAGCTATCAACAACATTTTATCTTGGTGCGATGAAAATGGGCACACACTTTCTCCAGAGAAAAGTTGCTGCGTCCATTTCTGTAGAAAGCGAAGTCTTCACCCAGATCCTGTGGTCAATATACGCGATACTGCCATTCCGGTGACTGAAGAGACTCGCTTTTTAGGAGTTATGTTTGACAGGAAACTCTCATTTCTTCCACACATACTTCATTTACGGAAGGCATGCGAGAAAAAACTCAATATTCTAAAAGTTCTATCGAATACAGCTTGGGGAGCTGATAGACTTTCGTTGCTTCGCATTTATGAAGCTCTAATACTGTCTCGCATTGATTATGGCTGCGAAGTATACGATTCTGCTCGTTCAAACATTTTACGGAGCCTTGATACATTGCATCATTCGGCATTACGTATCTGCACTGGAGCCTTTAGGACTTCACCTATCGAAAGTTTGTACGTAATTTCCAATTATTTACCTTTGCATTTAAGACGAAGAAAGTTATCAGTTCGATATTACTTCCGCATGATTTCTCTCCCCAAACACCCAGTTCAGAACTTGACGGTGCCTGCTAGTCTTTATAGACTCTACAACGCCCGTCCTTATAACATTCTTTCTTTTCATGAAAGAATAAAAATTTATATTCAAGATTTGCGTCTTGGAAATGTCGAGGTTCACCCAATTAACTTTTTATCTTTTCCCCCTTGGGATTATCCGAATTTTTCATATTTTAACCCGTTTTTGAATTTTGATAAAACTACTACACCTCCTGTTATTTTTCATCAATTATTTAATTTTCACCTTCATAAACTTTCTGCTTACACACCGATATATACTGATGGATCGAAATCATCTCAATCTGTTGGGTGTGGTATTGTCTTTCCTGAGATTACATACAGTTACCGCCTGCATGATTCGTGCTCTGTTTTGACTGCCGAATTGTTTGCAATTTTGTTGGCTCTCGACAAAATTGCTCTTTCTGAAGAAACTTGTTTCTGCATTTACTTAGATAGCATGAGTGCTTTGGAAACACTGTGTAACTTTTTGAAGTGTAAGCATCCTATTGCAATTGATATTCTTTGCTGTCTGAGAGATCTTCAGTCTAGAGGGTATGATATCTTGTTCAGATGGATTCCTAGTCATGTTGGCATAATCGGCAATGAAGCGGCTGACACTGCTGCCAAAAATGCTGAGCATGTTTTACAGCGCCCTTTCCCTCATGCTGATCTAATTAACATGTATGGTGGTCACATACTTTCGATTTGGCAAGAATCTTGGAACGAAGTAAAATTGACAAGACTAAAATAAACTGCATTTTATTAAGCCGACAATTGGAATGTGGCCTTTTGCTTCGGTTCGATGGACTGATGTAAAATTGACAAGACTAAGAATTGGTCACACACGCCTTACTCACAAACATCTTTTGTTTGGAGAGAGGGCACTGATGTGCTCGGATTGTAAAGTTAACCTTACAGTTTTACATATTTTAATTGAATGTCCCAAATTTAATTTTTATCGTATGCATTTCTTTAATTCATCATCACCGAATTTGTGTGAACTCATTGGAGAACAGCATCATTGTAATATTCTCAAATTTTTAGCAGCTATTAACGTTATCTATTTTATATAAATTTCATTACTTTTTAAACACTTCGTTTTGACGAATGTCTTTTCTTATTTAAATCTTCATACCTTTTTATAACAGCTTCTTTTACCATAATGTTTTATAACTTTGTTTGCATGGAGAAAACATTTTATATGTGATTTGTCTAGAAACATATTTCTACCATGTGTCTTGGCGCAGCATGGCCAATCCTGGCTCTTGCGCCAGAAAAATCTATTCACCACCACCACTACCTCAAATTTGGAGGAACGCTTATTTTGATATACACTGCCAAAAAGAAAGAGAAAGCATCATTATGTAGCGGTTTTTGTTTATTTTAAAAATAATGAAATCCTATTTGTCATACCAGGTTCAGTAAATAAGGATATCTAGGTTAATAAACAAAGTTCTTGCCCTGAAAGAGAACTGTCTTTTACTGTAAGACAACTGTAGACAACAGTTAACTTGGTATACTTAGTCTAGCAGCAATAATTTTTTCAATTACAAAATCGTTTTGTATACATTCTTCAGAGGGTCTCTGCATTTAGAACCGGATCTCTTAATGATGCTTCGTTTACTGTCAATGATCTTTGGTATCGTATTGACTAATTTTCTATTACATCCAGATGGGATCCAGAAGATCAATTACATTTTTAAAGATGTTCTTCCCTAGTTCGAATTTAACGTAGCTTCCAAATATCTATTCAAAAATTCCTCTGATGATTCCCCTGATAATTCCACTTTGAATTCTCCTCTTCAAATGCTTTGAGACTACATGACGTTGATATTGAAGGCAGAAATAAAAATCATGGCAATTAGTGAAATTGAGCCACAAATGTAGTTGAGAATTATTAAAGTAATCCTATCTAATATTCATCACTTCCTAGAAATTTTCATATCAGTATTCTGATAGAACATTTCTACCGATTTCTCTATGATAGTTTTCAGTTCAATATAATTTCACATTGATTTATTGTTATTGTGTTTTACTTAAGCAAAAAACAGTTATAAAACTCAAAACTACATTACTTTTATGAAATAACTCATTCTTTGTAATAACTATTTCTATTTGATTATAACTAACAAGCAAGATTTTTAAGGCGATCAGGGACTTTTAAAACGACTTTTTGTAATTTTCTCCTTAGCAATTTGAAATTTTACAGGCATTAAGAATAACACTATAGGAGATGACACACAGACTTTTAAAGCATTATATTAATTTATTTATGAGTTAGGGAAGATTTTATCTATAAATAACGTTAATGAAAAATGTTCTAGGCGCTCCAATTTTTATTATTTACTCTTACCCTTTTAGAGTAAAAGTTAGGATTTATCTTTGAGTACGTAATATCAAAATTAACTAATATAATAAATTAAAACTACTGCTTTTTTAAAAAAAAGTTTATGTATCATATACAACCAAAATCATGATTAGTAAAGAGTTTTTTCGTGCTCCAAGTTAAATATCTGAAAACATTTATATTAATTCAGTTAATACGAAATGGTTATAGACGTTAAGTCATAACTTTCCATACCATTTTAGATTCTTGACTGTAAGAATACTTTTTGTCGATTTCTCAAATAGGTTATTTCTCCTAATCTGATTTATTTCTCTTCCGCAAAGTTAAGCTGAAGTCAGTCTATGAAAAATCACATATCTGAGAAATCGACAAAAAGTATTTTTACATACAAGAATCTGAAAGGATATAGAAATTTACGGCTTAACGTCTTTAACCATTTGGTATCTACAATCAATACAAATAATTACATTTATAGCCAAAATCTTGTAAATTTAATCTTTGGAGACATGATGACCTGAATGGTAAATTTAAACGGATAATGAAAGCAAAAGTTAAAAATAAAAAGTCTGATTAAAAGTAATAAAGGATGGCAATCGGGTATTTTCTTATTTCTCTGTAAATTAGTGTGAATAATATATATCTGGAAATAACCAAGAAATTTCAAGAAATCTCTACTTGCTTGTTATTAAAAAACGTATACTTCTATTTACCTATTGTTTTGTCACATTCCTTAAATTCTTTAACACAATTCAAACTTTTGCGTACAATAAAATTTTTATGCGAGATGATTAAACCAATTGTTCCTCTTCTGTAGAAAAATTTTATTGGGCTAATGCTGCTCAAAAATCTTCTGTACCATCTTTTATCATTAGTCCAGAAGATTTTTTTGGTATCAGTTTAAAGTTGTCTGGGGATAATTTCGACTATTTGTCATCACATCTATAAATTTAGGAATCTGTTTTATAGAGCAAACGGAATTCTAATTGAATTTAAAGAAGCATTGTAGGTATCCGCCACGCATTAAAACCTCAATTTCGATGGAAGTTTCTATACTTAAGATCAAGAAGCCTGTTTTTACTTTTTCTGAACCCGATTTTGTGTCATTTTAATCAAACTTTATAGCTGAAAAGAGTACTTTAAATAGACTTTAATTTTTGTCTAAATTTCGTCTTTTCCCTAGAGTTGAAATAGTGAGTTTTGAGGGGCGGCAACCCTACTCTGGTGTAGGACAAGATAAAATCACGTGGCTTATATAGGTAGAATTAGCATTCGCTGAACTGATTTCTCAGTATATTTCTATGTTAGATTATTTCTAGCTCTTAACTGCTAAATTTTAAAACAATGTTTCCCTTTTGTGTAATTAGATGCAAAGAAAAAGCTTCGTGTGGTATACCTTGTACTGACATGATCCTAGTTGATCAAATGAACGGATAGCGTTTAAACACAAATGTTTTATTTACTGCTTATATGCAATAAAAATTCATCCTCATCTAGGTTGATATGCTGGGAAATATTTACATCTGGATTAACAGCTCCACGACTAATACAAGGGAAACTAACAGGATGTAAGCGTATCTGGCTACTGCAGGTAGCTCAAGGTATCTACGGATAAATCTTCGGTAGATCTTATATCAGAAGTTCGAAACTTTTCTCCAGAAATCTCTTTTAGACCTCGAGATCATGAGGTATCTCTTCAACTGTTCAGCTTTTCAGATCAGGTCCTCAGATCTTTCTACTCCTTTCAAAATCTTCCATTTTATCCTCGGTAAAACCCAACCTCTCATTTTCGCATTGGTGCGCTGGAGATGCCAATCATCCAATAATTCTTAGGAAATATTCCTAGTGGTCAGCAGTTGACCATGGAAATATTTGCTAATCATTCACCTCGTAGCATACCCTCCACAATTGGAAAATATTTACATCTGGAGGTTTTAGCCCGATTTCTTTCTTCAAAGAGCCGTGAACAGCATGTGCGATTTATTATCTGGTCTCTATTCAAGTCCGTATGGTAACATTAAAGTGGAAGAATCCCAAAGGAAAGAATCGTCCCACAGCTGGCCAGATGTAGCAATGGTCAAACATGCGTCTCGAAGAAAGCGAGAGAAGTTAACAACTTCTTTATCCCCCATATCATTTCAGTTATGCTGCTTAAGCATATGCTATTTATATCCATTTTAAATTATTATAAAATTTCATAACTTGAATCCTTCTTTTATTTTTATGGTAACTGAATATTATTTCATGGTTTCGTATAAGTAATGCAATTTAATTAATGTGTTATTAAGCTTCATTTAAGAAGATATAACTGCACTGCATTTTGTTACTCGCTTTATGTTCATCTCGAATGTTTTGTACTTGCTTGACTGTAATCATGGCGGGATTTTTTTTTCTTACCATTACAAGAATATATAAAAACATTATTGATCTATTTTAAATTGTGTAAGGATTTTAAGGAAAATAAAGTTCCTTATTTCCAACATAAAGTGTCTTTTTTTTGCCATAAAAACTCGAATTGTATTATACCATGTTTGATACCGTTTTGAAAATATCTATTAGGCAGGGACTGCGATTTTTATTTTTAAGGAGGGTACTCACCGGAATGTTTAGGAAGCTAATATAAAAGAATATATTTAGAATTAATTTGGTACTTTAGGATTATCCCGTTTACTATTTTCGCTTAACCCGATATTATCAAAAAGTAAGAGTGGAAATGAAAAGCCTTTGGCGCATTTCCCGAGTATTGGCTCATTTTTGCGAGGATTGTCAGGTCAACAGGATAAACCCAAAGTACTCTTAATTTTATCAAAATTAATGGCCTAAAATTAGATTTGCATCTCTATATAAATAAGATAGATTTAACTGCCTTAGATTGACAAAGTATTTTTTAAATTTATTTTTAACAAATTATTTTATAGCTCCATTAAAAAAAAGTACTGAAACTATTTCTATAGTAAATATTTAGATTCATGATTAGGAATGATTTTCTTTTTCAAAAATAAGTAATCTGTGATATTAAATTTTATTTTTTATTGGGACATTCAAGAATTTTTAATGGACATTTCGTTTCATACGAAGAATGAACAAATGATTGATATTATAAAAATTTTCCTTACTGCTTTAATATTAAAAAAATAATTTCAATAATAAATAACAAAATTCCAAAACAATTCTGTAATATATAGTTTAATATTCTACAATTTTTACTTCAAATATCATTTATAGTATTGATATATGCATGTCCACAGTACTTTGAAAAAGACTGATCATTTTTATAATCTACTTTTTTAATTTTTTGTCTTTCTGAGACAATTATAAAGTGTTTGACAAGAAATGAAAAATTGAAAGTAATTTTTAATTTGATGAAAATAATTAACGAGTCTGTGTAAATAAAAATAATCACTATTAATTAATTGAAAAAATCAATGTAAAAAATTATATATGATTTAAATCAACAAAGTTACTGATGTTACGAAAAAGAAATCGTTATTTTCAAGACGAATGTGCTCAGTTTTCAAGGAAAAAAAGCACTTTGGGGAAATGTTATGCCAATCGTACTGAATGCTTGGAAGTAAATGGTTACGCGACAGTTTTGACCAGGCCAAGATTTGCAATATGGTGTCAAAAATGTTCCTGCCCTAACATTCCACATGAGTCGGACGACTTACGTTGGGTACGCTAATTTCGAGAAGAAATAAACGCCTAGCTCCACTTATTTATATCTGAACCTCAATGTTCTTTTCCTATGTATTCATTCAATTATTTAGTTGCAAATTACTGAATGTTATTACTTAGAATATTTCTATTAAGAATCTCATTTTTTCTAATGTATATTTAGATAATTCTGAATTAAAGTGACTCAATTTTCCACTGATGCTGCGATTTATGACTAATTGGGAAATCCATTTAAATTATAAAAAATAGATTATAATAATATTTTCAGAATATTCAACATATTTCCAAGCTAAAAAACAAAATTTGATTTTTATTCAACATTTAAAATTTTTAATATTGAAATTTTTTGATCGAATGATCAAGATATCGTTGGAATTAGAAAGGAAGGAGCACCATTGCAACAATCCTGGCAAATAATTTTTTTTTCTGAAAATTTAAAAACTTTATACTTATTTCCCCTAATTGTGATTTTTGAGGAAAAAACTCCTTTTTAAACCTACTACTAAAAATGCAAAAAAAAAAAAAATCAGTTTGAAACTCGCCATGCGTTTAGTGTCGAAGACTGCTTAGAAACTGAATGAAAATATAACTATTACGATGTACCATCGAGAATTTTGATTTTTTTTTCAGAATCTGAATTTTCTCTAAATTCCGTAACTTTCAAGAATTTTGAATTTATCTGAAACTGTTTCCTCAGTGTTTGATCAAACACATCCATTACATATATCAAATGATATAAAATTCTAGTCGTTTGCTTTTTTTGGGGGTGTTTAAATAAAGGTCAAACTTGAGGCAAAAGTTTTCTTAAATATTTAATATATTGACCAGAAATGCTCTAAAATTTAAATTATAGCGTAATCGTCATGGTAAAATAGGAATATTGCTTTCAATGCCATCCCTATAAACAAAACACGTTTTCCGACATATTTGAATATTTTAAACTCATTGAATAAAAACATTTTCTTATAAATTTATATTCAGTAAATAGCACGAATTGTTGTTTCCTTAATAGAAATAATTTTTTTAATGATTCTTCTCTTGATTTCAGGCGCATTTACGGCTCGTTGAACGAATGGCCGAAATGGAGCGAGAAATAAGGGCTCTGAAAGAGTCAAATAGAGAGAAAGACGCTCGGATTGAGCAGTTGGAGGAGGTAATTCGATTTTACGATTTCATTGTATTAATAAGAGAAAGCCAAATAATAAAGGAAGGCTATTGAGGTTTCCAAATAATTTGCCTTTACAAAACTTCCAGAGTTCTATAAATACCTATTCAAAATTATTCAATGATTTCCTCTACGAGTACGTGTATAGCTAAATTTCACATGAAAAACGGGTAATATATCCAGTATAATGTTGGAGTAAAATATATCTAATGTTAAATCAATTTTTGAAAAAAATGACAATATCCAGAACTTTTATAGTCAAATATGCGTTCCTTTATGGGAAAATTTCAATTCAGTTAAGTGATTTGTAACAGCATTTATTAAAATGTTTTAATGAATGTTATCAAGAAGATGATTCATCACCTTTTCTTTAATATAAGAACAAATACAAATGAACTTAACAGGTTTTTGTTATTGATGTAAAATGTTAATCCTCCAACTTTGTTTTCTTCCACGTATCTGATAAAAACTTATAACAATTTTTTAATATGGATTTTTTTGCAATAAAAACATCACTAAACATTTTACTTATGTTACTTTCCGGAACATATTAAAATAAGTAAAGGATATATGTCAGCAATGAATTTTGTATTAATGGAAAGTTAAATTGAAGTTTAAAATTAACATTAGCAAATCAATTCTCTACGAATTTTTTGATTTGGTTGAATTAAAATTAATTGAAGCTTTAAAATAACGACATTTTAATAGTCAATGTTTTTAGCATCCTTAAATAAATTTTAGACTTCGTTAATAGGAAAGGTTTTAGAAACTAATTAAATATTTTTTAAAAATTAAAAAGGCAAAAATAAAAAAAATGCTACCCAATAAGTAAAACAAGATGGTAGGGAATGCTACTATCTAATGAAATAATAAATTAATTTTAAGCTAAAATTACAAATTTCCTTTTAAAGGATTTCGGAATTTTTTAAAATATGGAGAAAATATTTTGCTGCAATTAAATACAATAAAATATCCATTACCAAAAAGATAATATTTCGTCTTTAAGATAGTGTAATAATATCTAATGGAACAGATTTTTGAATTACGATGAATTTCTAGAATCGTAAAATTTATGGTAGTATTGAGCATCGTAAAAAAAAAATTTCGAATATTGTTCAGCTGATCAAAAAATGTTATATGTCTAGCCATGGAGAAAATTTTCTTTGATTTTTAACCACTCCGGCCACAATATAAAGAGTAATCCAAAAAGATAAGCATCTGGTTAAAAATAAATGAATTAATACACTTATAGTAATACGTTTACGTTTGTAGTAATTCGTTTACGTTAAAATAAAATATTTTTAATTATTCCATTTTTATCATATGTTGCCAAATGTCTGATCCGGAAAAGGATTTATATTGAAATGTAGGATTTTTACAGTGATGGTTTTTGTATTCATCATCTATCAGCTCATTTTTCTTATTACCTTCCTTTCAATTATGATGATTCATCAACTATTGGACACTTCCAAAACACTATTGATATGTTGTATTCAGATGCATATCAAATGAATTAAATGGTGAGCTATAATTTTGAACACTGTTTTTGTTGAGAAGAAAATAGATGGAAATAGACTCCCGATCTTTCATGTTTTCTCCTGGAATAAAATAATAAAGCTGTTTACGTTTACAAAAACAGTGGACCATTTTATATATTTGCAACATATTTAGTTTTCATTTTGCTGTTCTAAAAATTTGTTATTGTTTAAAATAAATTTCTAACTTTGTGAATATGCCTACATTAAGAAATATAATAGTTTTGCTAGCTACGTATCTTTTCTCAATTTAAATAAGAACTTCGAGCAATTTAAGTATTAAATCCATGCCAAGGATTTAATACGTGAACTTTTACAGCTATTTAAAGAAACTAAAGTAATAAATTATATTCCTGCGCTACTGAATTATGAGGAATATTTTCTTAATGAAAATTGTAAAGTTTCTTCTGAATAAAAATTTCGACGATTTAGGAAATTGCATTTTAAAACAAATAGTTTATAAATCTTGTTTTTGATTTCTTTAAATTCAAATTTATTTCATTCGAATATAACCTTTAATTCCTCTTTATAATTATCCAAACATGAATTACAAAAATGTACTGATAAATTTAAACCTTTCAGTACTGTGAAATATTTTATTACTTCTTTTCTTTTGCATGACATTTATCAAATTTTAATGCGTTTCGTTTAAACTTTATAAAGACCAGATGGGTGAATTCTACTGAATGGGATGGATATTTTTGGCACCATAATTTCCCTCCCAAATTTTTACCTTTTTACCACGATGTCATGGCACATATTTGTACATAAAATGTTCTCAATTTTTTGGTCAAAATGCATCAACTTAGACAATCTAATTTTGTCTTCTCGAATTGTTTTTATATAGTGTTTTCTATGTTTTATAAGCATTTTAGACGCATATTGACAATAACGCCGAAAAAACACAGGTATATAATTTAGATATAAACTATAATGATATTAAATTGCAATTAGCTGTAATCAATCGGTCAATAATCAATGGGAAAGTTTTTAAAAATTATATCCCTTGAAGAATCATTGTGAATAAGAGTAATGAAAAGAAACAAAGATGGCATATTTCATTCGGTAGAGGTAAGGATTAGATCCGTACGCAAATTAGTGTCTGAAAACTGAGGAATGCTACTTGATATTTTTCATAAAATTTCTTTAAGGATGAAAGAATAGTTTTTCTTAATTTTCTTAAGTCTAATTTAAGGAAAAAGACTAGTCTTTTCCAAATACTACAATCTCAAATAAGACTTGAAATAAAAACACATAATTTAAAGAGCAATCAGAATAACAGCTGTCAAGAATCTAGATGAGTCATTTTTTTGTAACTTATATGACGAATTTGATGAAATATTGAAAGTTGACATGACGCAGAATATTATTTGGCTAATCAGAATTAAAAATTGGAATACTTGACGCAGTAGATTCTTGGATAGAAGAGTGTCAGGCATTTTATTAAAAAAATCGCTTAATTACATTACTGGGAGTTTAAATTGCCACTTACTTACAAATAGAAGGTAAAACAAATTGCAAACGAACATTATGAAACTTTACTGAATATTCAAAATATCGTGTACACAAGTGATCCTCATTGCAATTCAAAATCGAAAATATTTGTATTCTCTCAAAAAATTGGAAAATCGTCTCCAACTTTGAGATTTTAGAATTTAGAATTTTTTTGTTTTATTGTTTAATTTTTATTTGTAATGAAACATAAGAATCCATATAGTTTTACTAAAGCCTTTTTGTTTTGGATGATTTAAACTGGTTTGAACACAGCTACTTGTTTTCCGAATTTTACTATGCTATCTCTGTTTAATTTAACATTATGCATTTCTGGAATTGTCATGCTTCTATGAAGCGTAAAACTAGCCAGCGAGGCTAAGGAATTGTAAAACTTTTCAACTATATTAAAAATTTCTGTTTTAAAAAGAAATTAAAAGAAAATATGCAAAAGTGTCCAGGTTTGTTATATACCCGTTATTTAATAGAATTATTCCTGAAAGGATAAACTTCAAGTTTTTCACATTTATACTTGAGTGGTACTAATGAAATTAATGAGCATATTTTTCTCTTTGACAGCGAAATGAAGCTCAAAATGTTGAAATTCTTGAACTTCAAAGAAGAATCAAAGATAAAGGCGCTAACACCGTAAGAATAATTTTGAATAGATGTTTCCTTTTCTTGAAATGTTATGCTTAAACATCCAGTATGTGATTAAGATTTTTGAGTTCTTTCTGTCTCTATTATATATACTATTTGTTTAATATTTTTTCTCTGTTCATTTCAATTCTTAGAAATATTTCTTAAAACAAATTATCCTTTATTAGAATATGAATTCAAAATTTAAGAACTGTTACTTCAATAAAAATCTATGCTTTTTGCCACTTGAATCATTTATCTTATAGGTTTCTATTTTTGTGCCACTATTAAAGTAGAATAGGACTTTATCATTCCGAATGTCATCATACATTTTCAGGCTGACAAAGATGTTCAAGTTATAGAGGCATAATTGGAGGAAGTGGCTCCAGCAGCCGATATTATTGATGTTCAGGCTGAAGAAGTGGCTCCAGCAGCCGATATTATTGATGTTCAGGCTGCTGATGGAGAAGCAGACCTACCGATACAGGCGGATGATCCACCCCCAGTGCAAGTGCAGGCACAGACCCCGCCGCCCATTCCTGTGCAGCAACAACAGGCTGTTTTACAGCAACCAAGAAACGTAAATAGGAGGGTAAGTCAGCTTTTTAAATTATATCTGAATTTATTACATATTTAAAAAAAATTCTATTTGTGCTGCAGTTAGTATTTTATAATAATCATAAAATTGAGAGATGTAAACAGTGCAAGAAAATGCACTACTGCTTGCACTGAATCTTGATAAATGAAAACGTACTGCCATTGATTGACCCATTGCACTATAAACAGAAGTGTTTACATCTAATTGCATAGTATGAAATTATAGAGCAAGAGTTTGATGATTTTCTCACATTAAGTTGGTAAGTTTTTTTTTTACCCAGAATAAATTAATCTGATTTTATATTTTAAATTTTTTTAGCTATAATTGGCTTAAACTAAACTTACGAGGATTTTACTTTGCCTAGTTACTTTTTAAGGACATATTAATGCTCATTTTTGATTGAGTAAAAAAATAATTTGTTAAAATACTATTGTGCTGAAATTAAATAAAGTCATCTCCTGACTAAAATTAGGAATTAGGAATTGAATAAAATTGAATAAATTAAATTAGGAATTGAATAAAATTATGAAATATAAACCAAGCTAAAAATAACCTAAAATTGCTTCCAGTAGAATAAAACTGAATAAAAATTTAACTTCGGAACTTTTTCAAGGTTTATTTTCAAGAAGGGTTCAAGCTAGGTGGGGTTTTTTAGAGTTCTGAATTTCGTCTACATAAACTGCCCCAGCAAATCCAAGGAAATGAGGGTTTTGGAAGACTTGAGTTTATATATAAGTGCATTGACATAAAAGCAACCCTTAAAAATCAATGTAATACATTTCAAATTTAAATCCACATCTAATAAATCGCGATGCTAATTACTACAATTATATTTAAGAAAGACAGGAGCATCAGCTGTAAAATTAAGCTCCAGTAAATTTGAAATGTAAATATAAATTTAAAGAAACCAAATTTTGTATTAAATATTGTTCAAGATTTATTCTAATAACGAAGGAAGACAAATTAATCTTGAATACAGGTGTAACTTTTAAATGCTAAATTTTTCCATGTATAAAGCTGGAAACACCTACAGTGCTTGGTCAAACTACAACTAACAAGCTAAACTTTTTTAATGAAATATAAAAGGCCGCATTTGATCAACAGGAGTAGTGGGGAAATTTTTTTTGAACTACAAAATATTTAAAATGATTAAATTTTTAATGAAAACAAATGCTTTTCATAAGTGTTTTTAGTTTGAACATTATTAATAACCGAAATTGTTTAGTAATGCTTAAAGTTGCATTTTCTAAATGTATCTCCATAACTTAATAGTTCTTAAGTAAAATGCTTAGTTACGAATATATTTGGTTTTAGATGTTAAAGAATCCAAGCACTTCAGACATACTTAACATATATCACTAGAGAAATCTTGTATTGAAATGAATATTAGCAAATGCTTAAAATCTTATAGAAGTAAAATAAAAATGCTACATTCGATCTCTGTGAAATTATATAGATTTATATTTTTTCGAATAAAAACTTACAACGCCTTATATATGTCCGTCTGAATCCCAGTAACTTTTGTACTTCCAGTGTACCTTTCTGATGATAGTGAAATGAAATCCTGTCTTTGTTATAAATCCTTTAAAAATAAGTTTTTCACATAGTTTTGGTCTTCAAATAACAGTAAATAAAACGTATTGTTTTTGGAAGAATCTTGGTTGATCGTTAAGATTATGGCATTGACTGTATTTTGTAGAATCTCCTACACTGGATTGAAACTATTTCCCTTTTTTAAAAAAAATTCCGAATAACGTACGAAACCCTTCCCTTGAATGAAACTAGTTTGCTTCCCAAATATTGTTTCTTATCTGTTCCTAAGGTTCGTTCTTTTATCAATTGAATAAATTGTTTTTCTTGCAAACTTAAAGAACCAAAGCCTAAATTGTCGAGATATAAAGTTTATAATGTCAGTAATGCTATTAAGTAGCAGGTATAAATAACGTTTTTATGACCATTACCTTCGTAAATATCGGAAATAATTAAGTCTTGCAAATTAATTCTGTCTCCTGAATATCAAAATGATTCTCTTAAATGATTCTCAAATCTGCAAATGATCAGTTCTATTCGCCATCTCTTATTGTCAAAGTACAGAAGCAAACTTTTTTGAAGTACTAACAGAGGAAGCTCGTATTAGGAGTCATATTGGTGGGTTTTTCTTTTTCTTCCTATGAAAAACTGGCTGTTTTGAGAAGGAAATGAAATTTTCAAAGGAATGTGGAAAGTTATGAGTCATTCTAGATTGAGATTTTCTGAGCATCGAATCTCAAACAATATTTTGCAATGCGGTTTTGTAAAAGGATAAGCCGCATATTTGTATAAGTGAATTGTTAAAACAAAATATTAGATAAAATGAAGATGAATGGCAGGTCTAGACACAACTTGTAAATATCTATTTGTAATAACTGAAACACGTTTACTGTGAAAAACTAAAAAAAAATGCCTATTTTTAACTATTATAAGACATTAAGGTGAAATTTAAATAAACTCCTGCTAATAAAAACAACAAATATAAAATTTGAAATAAAACAAACTGTTTAATGGAAAAATAAAAACGAAAATGAATATTACGGACGTCGCGGTGCGACATCCAGAATTCATCGGCAGAGAATGTGCAGTGAGATCCCCGCACTAATGATTGGTAGGATATCCTTTAATTGATATGCTCATTTGATAACGACTAGGATTCTGACATTGTCATGGATAGCTTCGTGTGGCAGTAACTCACATTTCAGTAATAAAGCTTGTTTTAGCTTTTGGTAGATGCAGTGTAATACATTGAACAGTTTAACCCAACTTTACAATACGTTGTGCGCATGCTGTATGGGATTCAGGTCCAATGATCTAGCAAAATATACAATCTGTGGAATAGCTTCTCACTCCAGAAAACTTTGCTCCTAATGGAATCTATAAGCGTGGACCGTAATATCACGTCAGTACCTACTGCATCAAAAACGGGTCGCAAAAGAGGGTGTAGGAATTTGTCGCAATACTGGATGGTTGTAGCGAAACCCTGAGCGGACACATGGAGGCTGGCTTATGAATTCATTGCTATTCCTGCTCAGACGGGGAAACCTGCACCTCTGTAACGGTCCTTTTCCAAAAGGTTTGGTGCCCAATAGCGTGTCCCTTGCTCTCGCCCAATTCTTGCCTATCGGGGATCATTCCAGGCGTTAAATCGAGACGTCCGTAAAGTGTGAGTGGCACAACTGCTTTAATGTCTAATATTGTTCTCGGGTGCAATACAACCGCACTCTGACATGCGCTGGGGACAAGGGAGTACAAACGACAGGTGGTCGTGAGAGCAGTCATCATTCATGCAAGCTGCGTGACTGGGATTTGTATGAAGACTGGTAGGATATAAGTTCTTCTATAGTAACCGAGAGCTGCGATGCTAGCTTTCACCCTGATAGTGTTCTCGGGTTTCTGACATGCTACAATAGGTGCGGTCATTTGATGATATACAAATTTTTGGCTTTTATAGACTTTACTGATGTTTTGACACAGTTCTGAAAGCAAGACAATCTACTTTTTCTAATTGATAATGGTTAAAAAGTATGTGGATAGCATTAACTTTACAAATTGCAATTGTTCTTTTTCTTTGTATTTCAAGCGATTCAATATTAAAATGCGTCGGCAACGCTTGGAGAACAGACAACTCCCCCCCCCCGTTATTTTTCGTGCAGAGCGTCCTCCCTTACCCTACGTTAAAATACGTGCAACGCGCTTACTATGACGTATTGCGGCTACGTCGAAATACGTGAGTAACCCTTAGAGGGTTAAAGATATTCAACATTAAGGAGTGACTTTTATTAATTTTTATTTGAAAGAATTGCTGCAAAGACCCATAAACCTTTTTGAAAGATGCAAATATTTGCATAAAATGTTCTACTACTTGAACTAATCTTGGTAAATGAAAAAGTGCTGAAATGTATTGCCACTAATTAACCTATTTCGCCATAAATTGCCAGAAGTAGTAGGTAACTATAGAACAAGATATTAAGGATTTTGAGCTATACTTAAAATTAAGAATCTTAATAATATGCATTCTCAAAATTTTATTCCTTTGGCTAAGAACGAAAAAAATTTAAGCTGCAATAGTTATTTTCTTAAACATTTTTAAGTGCATATTTGTGCTACTTTACATTAAGTTTAAAATTTAATTACTAAAATGTTATTGAGTGGAAACTAAACTAAATAGTTTTCAGTTGAACTACACAATTTGGCTATCTGGAGAAAGCCATCAATCCTCTAACCCTGTTCCTGATACAAAAATAAAATCATAAAACATATAAATTTAATTATGAAATAAAACCCATATTTGAAACAATCGCTTTCATTAAAAATGGCATAAAATAAAACGAAATTAAATTTGAAAAAATGAACTAAATTAGCCACCTCAATTTTCCAAGAATAACCCAAGCAGTGACTCAAACCAGAGAATTTTAAAATTTTATTGAAGGAAAATGAAAACCTAATATTCATTGAGTGTAAAATCCTACAGCTTATTCATATTTTTGAGAATAAAATAAATATCTTGATTCGATTTTTTTATAAATTTAGTTTGAAGTAAGAAAAGCTTTCGAAATTTCCAGAAACAATAAAATTTGGTTATTAATTTAACTAATAGAAATTATCATTTACTAAGATTAATAAAATTGCAGAAATTAATTAAATTTATCACTGAATTACTATGTTCGGAATTTGTTTAACAATTCTTATGTAATTTTTGTATCATTAAGAGTCCACCTATTGTATTTTTTTAAATTAAAATTCTATTTCAGAAAGTGTTTCGAGGAACAAATTCTTTCTAAGTTTTAAGCCAAATTAGGTGAATCCGTCAAATGATTTGTTCCATTATACACATATACAGACATATGCAACATTAGGAATTTTATTTATATAGTAAAATTAATAAATATCCCATGGTTTTCAAGTGTGAGCTTTAAGGAATTTTTGTTCTTTTTGTTTAAGAAACTGCATTGAATTATAAATATTTAATATTTCAAATAAGAAATACCAACGAATGGGTTCATGAAATGAAAAAATAGGCATTTTATCGATCTCAGATTTCAAATATTAAGATGAGAAGCATACTTTATATTTAATCTTGTAGATGCAAGCAAACACTTGTTATTGAAAAATTCTTCCATGTTTTTAGTTTGTAAAAAAAATAAAAACTATTTGAGGAATTAATTTTATCTTTAAAACAATTTAATTTTTCTTTTTTTTCTCTTTGAAAACATAAATACTTCAATCCAAGTTGAATAATTTAGAAATGTAGGTCTCCAATAAAAATAAGATTACTACACGTTTCCACCATACATATGTTGAGAAGCCCCGAGATTCCCGCAGTTTTAAATGCTGCCTTAACTTTTATACATTTCTGAAAATAGTGAAATAACACCCCATTACACGATCACAAATTTTTAAGGGGGAATTTAGTTTTTCAGATTAAAATTTGGTCTTCCAATATCCGTTAAGCATTCATATTTTAAATTAGTTTTTACTAAACGTAATGTGCGAATATTAATTGTTGAACAAAAACGCTGGAAAATTGGAAATTAGTTTCGGATGCGTTTTTCTGATATCAAAATTAAAAGTTGGCATAAAATTTTAGACACAAGTTAAAATGAAAGATTTTATTTAATGCGTTTTTAAACTATCGCATCTACGTTCATACAAAAGTATCAATGTAGATGCCAAAAGGCTATCAATCTCTTGTCGGTTTTGATTGAAAATATTCGATACGGATATAAATTTTAAGTACTATAAACCTGCATTCCATTATATCTAACCTTTTGTGTTTTATGTTTACTTGTGCATTCGAAAAATATACATATTTAATATTGAAATAATATGCAAACTTTCATAGTTGAAAGTACTTTTCAGTTATATTGTTCATACAGATATACGGAGGGTCTAAAATATAGTGCGTTAATCAGACTCAAAAATGTATGAAACATAAAGATGCACCTAAAAATTTTAGATGATTGCAATACTTTCACCTTGCTCGTTCCCACATCGTTCACGAGAAATTTCAAAAGCTATAATATGTAAGAATAACTGCGGTATGAAACTTTTTAATTACAACTGATCGAAACGGATTTATCTGAAGTAAGAAAAAATTGGATATTTCCATAATTATAACACTCCGAGCAAAACTTTGAATGCCATGGCTAAAATTGTTCATTAACCCTGTGCACTGTACAGTTGTAAAATTGATTCCAGCTCTAAATTATTAAATAAAACTAGTTATATATTAAAGTTACATTGTTTGTATTTGAAATATTTAGAAAGAGACCAGAAAGAATAATTTTAATAAAACTATAAACTTGTTAAATACCAGGTGAAATTTAAGTACAAAACACATAAATTGAAAGTTTGTATATCACTGAAAGTAAACAACATACGTACATGAGAGGATAAGAGAATTTTAATGAATAATTTTTACCTCTTTAACAAGCAGAATTTCAAGAAAGATACAATTTCGGTTGACTCGAACTTTAAATTGCTTTCCATTTTTTTTTCTGTTGATAGTTCATTCTGTTCATAACTGATACCCGAGATTCAGAACAAAATTGATGAGGTTTCTGAGATCTTTTTATCTACTAAATGGTTGCCAACATTTTCAATTAAACTTTATTTTGTCGTATTTTACAAAAATGTAGTAAAAAGGAATTTTTGAAGGAATCTGTATCTGGAAAACTCTGTAAAGTATTAAATTGTATTAATGATTGTTAATAAGAACTATTTCATTTATTTAGAATTATTTCATTATCACAAACTATTTTACTTCCTTATTTTGGAACTTTTTGGTCTTGAAATTCATACTTTTCTACTCGGTTATTAAAGAGTCAGTCATGTTTTTTATTCTATTACTAGCCGCCTTTGGCGACCAGTCGGTTCGCCAATATTAATGCCGACTAAAGGGTTAAATCATTTTTAAATATAACTTGGTCTCATAATAAATTTTTCAGCAAAATATTTTTAAGCTTCAAATTTCGATAGTCATATAGCTCACTTATACTATTATGTAGGCCTTAAACAGTCCTATCTTTGAAAACCGCATCTCTCTCTGATTTTCAATCAGTGCACGTAAAATTCACTTTTAAATTAAATTGAAAATGATGAAACTTCAATTAGTATAAAGACCTCTTTACTCAATCTAAGCATGTCTTTAAATAAAACTAAGAACTGAAAGCATTTAATAGACCGACATTGAAGTTTTATATTCAATACAGAAATTGAAACTTTATAAATATTTTTATAATTTATAACATCTCAAGGAATTATTCAGCAAAAATTTTACAGGTTAATTGAAACCTTCAGTTTTTAATTTTATTTTTAGATGTATATAAAGGCTCTCAATAATATATATTTTTTAAGTTTATACATATATTTCAAAAAATTATGATTTAAATTCCTTTGGTCTTATAGATTCATATTTGTAAAATATTCTTAATATTTCAACTTCTAAATAAATAAGCATTTCTATCTTCTTCAAATCTGGCTGATTTATTCAATTCTGAATATTGCAAGTTTAGAGCAATCATCATTATCATAATTGAGACCAATTATTCTAGAGTAACCTTGATTGGCTTCTTTGAGATCTTGATCAAGTGATCTAAAATCGCCAGTTTTTACCGTAATAGTTATATTGAAATTTTCATAGATCAAACAGCTTTGATGATTGATTTAGTTGATATGATTTTATTTAAGGACTTATTTAATTAAGGACTTTTGTCACAAGAATGTATTATGATTTAAGGACTTACTGTCTCAAGAATATTTTGTTAAATATGATTCACAGAGCAGATGATGTATGTAGAAATTTAATTCATCAACATTTTTTCCCTAAATCTATAATTATATATTTCACTTGGACCAATTGCTAAGAGATTATTTATATCTCTTCCAAAAAAATTAAGAAATTAGATGTTGGGCTTCGATTACAGAAGATGCCTTGTAGATGTTAAGCCATATTTGCCTTAAATAAAATTGTTTAGTTGGATTAGTAATATGTGTATAGTAAAATATAATAGAAAACGTTTCCATCCATTTATTTTCCAAAATTATCATGTTTCATATTTATTTCATTTTATACAGGCAGGTGCCGAAAATGACATTTTTATATGTTTAATTTGGAATGATATTTGATTTATTTTTTTTCGTGAGAGAACACGATATTGTTTTGGAAGAAAGTTTTGATGTCTCTGAAATATGCGGGTAAAAATAGTTTTATATGCTTTTACAAATTTTGCATTGTTAATGATTGCGTACGCTTGTTTGAAAGAAGATGCGTTTTTATTTCGCATGATTCATTAAAATGCGGAGAAAAATTACAATCACGAAGGTGAATTCTTTGATTTGCACAAAATATCTTCTTCACATTGCTTTTTGTTCTTCGTTTCTTTGAAATGACGTCATTTTAAAAGTTCGTTTAAGATTTCTTGCCTTTAAATAATTAATCTCGCTCTCAGAAGATTATCGTTTGGAGCTTTTCTAAAAATTCTTTTTCAGTTTTAACTGTCGCAGTTTTGTAATATATTTTTATTTCGTATTTTTATTTATTTTAATTCTTTAATTGAATTATTAAATTTGATATTACAAACGATTTTCACTTGCATTTATTGTTTAAAAAATATCACATTTCCTATTTAATTCATTTCATATAATCACGTGATGAAAATTGTATTTTTCTGTTTTATTTTTGGTAGTAATTAACTTTTTTAAAATCGGAACCTCTGAAAATGTGATGGCAACATTTTATTAAAAGCTGATTTTTTTGAGATCCTCGAGAAGATAAAATTTTATTATTATTATTAATTTTTTTGCGAAATAAATTGTTGAAAAAAACGATTAAATTAAATGTTTAAAAATTCATTAAAAATAGAGTTTTAATTCGTAGGTCAAAACATTAGTATCATTGAAAAGCTAATTTTTTGCGCTTTAACTTGATGAAGTTATAGCGAAAAAACGTTAAAATTTGGTTTATTTTTTAATTAAAATTTTGATAAGAAATTCAAAAAAAGGGCTCCGAGGTGCACATTCCCGGCACCCAAGGTATACATATACCAAATTTGGTAGCTGTAGGTCGAACGGTCTGGCCTGTACATCGGCGACAGACACACACATACATTGTGCTTTATTATAAGTAAAGATTTAATGCCAGTAAACTTTACTAGCCTTATAAATAATAGAATAGACCTAGTCTAAGATTTATGGATAATTTTCGAATTCATTATTCATTAAATTCTTCGCTATATATCATACATTCAATTTAAAATTCAGGTTAAAACTGGAAATGCCACCATCTTATAAATTCCAATCAATTTTCTCGGATGGCCTTAAAGCAAGGAAAACAATCTAATATTGATTTCCTTTCGAGATTCCTTTTTCTCAACGTATGTCAAAGGGGGAGTCCCCCTTCTAACTTGTTATATCACAATGGAAGCCGAATGGCACATTTTGATTCCAAATCCCTTTTCTTTACCAAGAATAGTAAAAATATCAACTTTGATAATTTTAAAAAATTTCTACATTATATAAAGCTTGGAGAAAGAAAATCATTTTTTAAACTTGCCTGTCAATCATGAACCCAGTAACTCAGATAACGTAAGATGATGAAATTTATCATGCTGTATTGCACAAATATTTGCAGATTTCTTTGGAGGACGTCTTTAGATTGTCATCGGAGTGGAATTACAAATTGGACAGCAATAACTCAGATTAACTAAAATTACATCGTTTTTTGATAAAAGGTCCTACCAAAATTTGAACATAAACGATTCTAGGGACTATATTCATTTCGCATTCTGGATTTTCTAAATCACGTGCCTATTGTTTCATTTTAAAAATGTGAACCGTTGTAGACTTTATTGCTTTATCTGAGAAATGATTAGATGAAGAAGGATTAAAATTCGCCATTTTACTTTTGAAAATCAGAAATTCAAAGCCAGACGGATCTGTCTGTATAAGCGAATCTGGAATTAATCAAGTGATAGATACACGCATTCTTAACTGTGAAAGGCAGCATTCGGCTGCATATCCAGAGAATTTATTTGTTTCGTACATTTCTTGAGATTCAGGTTAATATAAACGTTTCTTTGCGAGAGAAAAAAAGTCGAAGTGCATTTTAATACATTCAATCTATTTAGCTTCATGTAAAATAATCGAATTAATAATAGAATACTTAATGAGCACTGAAGGTTAACTTTTAGCGCGATTGCATATCTTTACTTTAAAGAAAAACCTATCCTTTTGTGCTGGAGCTTTCTTAGTTCAAGAAACCCAGGAGAAATAAAGAAACAAGAGCTATTGTATTAAAAATTGGACGGTATTAAATATTTTTCTAAAAATACCACATTCTGATTAGTTTTTAATATCAAATGAAACTAACTTGGAAATGTTTCGTATGGTGAAAGTAGGTAAAATTCGAAGCAGGATCACCCAAAACTTTTCCTAAAAACAGTTTTTTTCCTTTAAAATATTCAATTTTCTAATTATACCATTATTGTACTATGTCATATAAAATAGGGTATTATCAAAAGAATTCAACATGACATTTTGACGAAACTTTATGATTTGTGAAGTCAGAGAGATCTTATTTTTGAAATATCTGTTAACGAAAATAATTCAAATACTTCGAACTATAATGAAGACGTGTTGTATGGTATTTGAACAAAAATTTTGTTGAATTTCGATTTGAAATGATTCAGAAATCCCCCCCCCGAGAAATCCTCAGAAATTACAGCAGTTATTGCTAATTGAAGGAACATTGAAAATTAAATTTAATACAATTTTCACTGATTAAGGTTAGATAAAATAAATTTGGCACCAAATGAAACAGTTGTTCATAGTCAGTCTGTTCTTCCATAAGCAATTCGACTGCGGTGACTTTTTGGAGAGATCTCAGCTCGTGATCCATATCGTTTCAGTTTCCAATTCCGATTCCATCGACGAGTTGTCATTTAAGGGGGTCTATTGCACTTTAACTCCACCGGGGTCACACATTCTTCCCCTGGTGTGGTGTCGAGAGGAGGGTGCCAGCTCAGTTGTTGCCTTCGTAATCTCGCTGCTGTTCAAAATTACAAGGTCCGTCCCAAAAGAGCTCTAGTGTTGCTTTAAAACAGGACGTTGATATAACTAAACTAAAAGAAACTTCCACGAGCAAGAGAATCCAATAATTCAAAAGCAGTTAAACGTAGGGAATTTGGTATGCAATTTTCTGATTAAGTTTGCAGCTCTATGAAGAATATAGGTTTGAAGGAACAGAATTAAAAGTAGCCCAAAATACTCTTGGTTTTCTAGTGCTGCTTTATTAATCTCATCCCAACGATTAAACGACCAAAACTCATCCTCAATCACAATTATTGATTACCATTAGCTTAATGTATACAAAAAACTAAAACCGATTCGAATAGGAAAACTGAATAGCTGTTTTTCTCAAATGAATGTCATAATTTTCAATCTGGCTGTATATTCTCCTAACCCTATAAAACAAATTTCAATATAAGGTAAGCTAAAAAATATTTAGTTTTTGATCTTCAGATAAAGTACAGACGTAAATCTAAAACAGAAATTCTTGTAAATTAATCTGCTTTTCTAGTGTTTTTTGCTAAATTGAAGCAATCATTATCAATGAAGACAAATCACAACCAAGCATGAAAACACTGCTAAATAATATTTCTTTTTGTAAAGGTGAATAAGAGAGTAAATACAGAATTTTAAAATAAAAATGCCATTATTGTCTCTTAAGTAACATATTGACAATGTTGTCGTGTGTATCGATCTCTTTGAGCTGTTGGAGGAATTTATGGAGCTAATTATCTAATTTATATTTATATCATCTGATTTATTTTTAGATTTATATTTTATCTATTAATGGAAAAACACTTTTAGAAAATGCGTTATGTTATTTTGTATATTTTGAACCTATAGCAGTTTTAATACCTAAGGAAGTCAAGACAAAGTACGTCTTAACTTGAACTACAAAAATCTTACAAAGCGAAAAACTATAGTCGAGAATAACTATAACAGAATTAATACATCTAAAAACCCTAGGATGAAATTCGGCGCAGTATATTTGCATAAGAATTTTTTTTTACTTTTAACAATTTGCTACTTCATTGTCATAATTCAAAATTCCGTGTGTTTGAAACCACTGCGCAGACGCATCGGATAGTATTTTTTATTCTAGTAACGCTGCAGAAAAGTGAACACGATCGAACTGAATTGGTGAATACACAAATACTTTTTCATATGAACATTTTTTAACATAATGGAAGATAGTTTCTTTAAGATGCGAGATCAAAAAATAAATTACCTCATTCAATTCTAAATAAATAATTATGTGATACAGTCATTTGATTGCGATGATTTCGAGATTAAAGTGACACACATCTGGCTGAAATGATTTCACATGTTCTCACTAAATGCTTCTACAAACGCACGCAGTGAAAATGCTTCAAGGAGAAAATGGTGTCATAAAGTCATTTCTAAATTGTTTTATAAAATTTCCTACCAAAAGGTTTAACTAAGTAAGACCTCGTGTTTTTGTTAAAATCTAAAATTTATGTAAGCGAAAACGCAAAACTCTTTTTAGAGAAATAATCACATTCTTAAAAGTATTAAACTTGTTTTGAATGCGGTTTACCATCTATAGTTAAAAATTATTACTTTGGTATATTTGCTTATTATTTATAAAACACGCGGTTTCTATCTTTTGGAGTCATGACAGTTACATTTTTATATATCTTCAAAGCTTGGTAAAAGTTATATGAATTTGATAAATGCTTGATTAGAGGTCCCTATTTTGTTTAATGTTGAACGTTTTCGTTTGGAAATTTTTTTTGCCTCAAGTTCCATTTCGAAGCTCTTTAAAATAGGATATATTAGTAGCTCTGTGCATCATTTCATTTTTTTTCTATTAAATATAAGTTTTAAGTAAATTAAAAAATCTCACTTCATTAAATGATTTTGAGATCGGTTAACTTAGAAACATAAAAATGTCGTAATATTGCCTTATAACCGTAACATTGAAATTTACTGATTAGATTGCGTCATCTGGCAGAAGCGATCCGATATAAAATGGAGCACGATTTTAACAATATTTTCCTTTAAAAAATTAAATCACGGAGATATTGACAAAATGTATTAATTCTGAAATTAAAAGGAAATAGGAATAAGACAAGGCATTTTACAGTTGCTTAAAGGCTATTTAGTGTGGTTCCTTGGGATTAGAAATCAGAATAATCACGATTACCTCATAGATCGTATAATCACAACTGACATCAAATATTTTGTCATTTTAGCAAACTCCAGTAGTCATTATTACCGATGTCAAAGATCAGAAATGACTTGCGTTTCAATTTCAATTGTTATGAGACTTTTCTGGATCTAGTAACATCATATTCACTTACATACGTATAAATATACTCCCTTAATAAATAAATCCCCAATAAATGATGCAAATAATATTCTGTTATTTCAAAACTATGAAGTTTATTATGAGTTTTGAATAAAAACATCAGAAATATTTTCAATTGAATTTCCACATATATTCATAAGGAGTTAGCTATCTTACCCCCCCCCCCTCACTCCGCATAAAATTATGGCAGGATCATAACTCCACATGTGCCGAGGTACTCATTTTCTCATTCCCACACATGGGAGTTGCGTGCTCTGAAGGGGAGAAAAAAGATACCTGTATATCAAATCAATGACATTCTGAAAGAATAATTTTGGAATATCAATTAGTAGTTTTTTAAATATAACTTGAGACATTTTTCTCTTATCCATGGATTAGAAGAAAAAATTGGAAAAAAATAGCTCATTAAATTTTCCATGTTTGTCCTGCTGACTGACGAAGAATAGCTGTAAAGCCAAATGCCATTGTTGTACCACATGAAAAAAAAAATCTTGCTTGAAATAATTGCGATAAATTGCCGAGACGAGTCTTACGAAAGTGGAAAATTTATTTTGGACTTTTTTCCCAACCGATTGAAACTCAAAATTGAGCATATAACCGTAAACGTAATCTGACAGTCACGTGCCCCATTTCATTTAAACCACTACATTATTGTTATTGCTTTCATATAAAATGCAAAAATATAGTCTGATAGAAGGTCAATCTTTAGTCAAATTTAGCTGCAACATTGTTACAAATATGTTATAGTAATAACTCTTTAAACGGAAATTTGAAAACTGATCTCTTATAAAATTTTATGCCTATTACGTTTCGCAATTTTAGTGTTCATTTCAACTCGGAAAAGCTGGGCAGACGAACTTTCTCCGAATGAATTAATCTCAAAATGGCCCTTTTACAAATTTGGCCTGACGTCGTACATCAAATTTCATACTCACAATTCATAGATTTCCATTTCAGTTCCTACTATTAGCTCACCCTTCATATATAAAACGAAAGTAAAACAAACCGAAAGTAAAAAAATTATCAAGTGCGTCAAAGAAAAGAAATTCCGGCTGGATTATTTTCTCAATGGTAGGGATCAGGCAGGTATTACAAAAAAGACACTTTCTTTCCGTAAAAAGCTTGACTGTTGAATAAATATAAAGCCATTTTGTAATGCTAAAAATCTCAATTATAAGGCCTAAAAGTAGCATCAAATTTTAAAACATAAAAGTAAATGAGAAACTATGGAAAAACAAATAAAAAACACATTAATAAACTAAAGAAGAAACACGAACCATAATTAAGAATAAAAAATATAAAAAAGCAAAGAATCTACCCGTAGCCAGTAAAATTATTATAAAAGCATAAATCGTGATTTGTACCTTCCTATTTTAAAAGCTGCTTTATTATAAGCTCCATCTAGTGAATTGGGCAAATGTGTCAGTGGTTTAAAAGAGAGCCAGTTATTATTTAATTAAAATTTCAATGTTGCAGTAGTTTCTAGGAAATTCATTATTAGTTAAATTTTTTAAATGATTATTAGTTGCTTTGATATAGGAATGATTTTATTAATGCAGATACTTTTTGTCCTGTTGAATTGTCAGAAAATTAGATTTTAAAAAAATTTAGAGTTGAGACTGGAGTGATAATTGTTAAGTTTAATTATTTTAAAGTCGAAATTATCTCTTTTATCATAGATACTCCCTAGAGTTTTATCGTTAGAAATTTTAACTTTTAAGTCCAGCTGGTTGGCTTCAAATTGTTTTCCATTTGTTTTGTTTAGAATTAATTCTTTTGGCTAACAATTAATGACTAGATTATCCAAGTTTACTAAAAGTAAATCAGTACATCTCCATCCATTTATTAAATTATGTTTCATATTCTTTTTCATAGTGATGTAAAAAAATGTTAGCTAACACACTAGAGAAAGCTGTTTCAATTGGAATGTCCATTTTTTTGTTTATAAAAAATTAATCCCATAATGGAATTTGCTGCTTCTTTGAGGCCTTAATTGGGATTTTTCGACTCAAAAAATGGCTTTATATTCAGACAATAGCTAAGCTTTTTACAGAAAAAAATCCCTTTTTTGGAATCCCTTCCTAATGGTGACCCTTGAAAAAGTTATCAGGTCAGATTTTCTTTTCTTTGACGAGCTTGACAAGTTTCTACTTTCGTTTTGTTCATCTGTGTTCTAGTAGTACCAGCTTAAGTGCTCTCTAAAAACATTTGTTTTTAATACTATGATTATCCTGTTTATTTCCTTAGTAGTGTAAAACTACGATATATTTAATATTAATAATGATTATTAAATTGTTACTTCCTATATATAATATTGTTCCGATTTTCAAATGTTACTAAGAAAAAACTTTTTTATTTATCCTTTCAAGTTCAAGTAAATTTTTTTAACTTGTAGTGGCTGACATTTGATTTTAATACAGTTTCTAACAATATCAATTCATTCATAATTTATTAATGAAAAACTAACTTTCTCTCTAAAATTCTTTATTTATCAAATAAGTAACGAATTCAGTTTGTTTTCCCCTGCGCTAATGAGATTAATCTTAACATGTTTTGGACCGATAATTTCAAATGATTCTGTTTATTTTCTTAATATCTGATGTATTTAAAATTAAAAATTGATAATTGATTTTTCAGATTCATTTTGAAGTGTTTTCTAATTAAAGTAGCAATGAATAAACAAAATTAAAAATTTCTAATCTCGATTGAGTTGCGCCCAACTGGCGTAGAAAATTTATGCATTTTGCGTTGCTTCTTGGCGTTAAAAATCCAACGCTAGTAGAATTTTTTGATAAATTATTTGCAGAAATTGTAATTATTAGAGTGGGTTGGGCGTGGGATTCGCATACCTTGGGCTCCGAGTTCGAACCGCAAGCCGAAGACTCCCAGTGTGTGTGATAAACGTTAAATCTATCGGTCATAAAATCCTCCAATTCGAGAGAAATAGCAATAGGGACATTGGGTCAGAAGTGATAGTTCTTTATTCTGGATCTAAATGAATGAATGAATGAATAAAGTTTGCCCCGTCAAAAATGTTTGTGACGAATGTGATCTTAGAAGTCACACATTTGCCCTATGGCATTCAGGGTTCCATATCCCCAAAAGTTGTTTCACCCCTTCTTCCCACGTAAAGCGGGTCACGGGAACAAAACATTAATAGTTATTTATTAAAAAGTAACCAAAATAAAAAAAATGTTAAGTAATAATTGATTTAAAAATATTTCTATAATACTTGTTTCATATTCAGTTGTCTATAGACAGACTTCCTTCAAAAAATATTTTTCGGAATTGGGGAAATCTGAAATTTGAAAATTTTCAATCTGATTCTAGAATTTTCCTTTGATAATACTTTTTCTTTAAATACTACGAACAAGAGAAAGTTAATTAATAAAATTTTAAATGCATGTCTAAAAAGAAAGCAATTCTAGTATAATGAATATTTTTGAACTTTTCATTTTGTGATTTGGAATAAAGGAAATCGAATATTTTCTTAATTTCTTCAGACTCTCTAGACCTGGCATTAAAATAGAGAGCATTTAATATTTTTAATATCGTAACTCATTACAAAATTGTATATTAAATTTTTTTACAAGATTATATATTTCACGTGAATTTTTAAAATAATAAATTTTTATCAAAACTATGAAAAACTAACTTAGACTTAATCGAATATGTTGAGAAAAACGAAATGTCCGAATAAAATCATAATGATGAACTAGATGCTAAAGAGAAGACCTTAGGCTGTTATTAAAACATTTGCATGCCAAAGAAAGTGAATTTCATACAAGGTACCGGAAACGAAAGTCATTTATTTTGATCATTGGATATTTTTTATCGTTATAGAAAGTATAATTGCAAAAAATGTTGGTTAGAATCAATTTGAATTATTTCTCATCGATATCAATTTAATGGATGATCATTACTTAATCCTAGTATTTTTAAACGCTACATTAAACTCTACTTCTAACCTTTAAGAAATCAATAGCTCAATAGCTCGATAGTTTGATTTTTCAGCTCAAATGCAAATGTTTATTATTAAAATGCATGCATGTGTGAAAGGTCTTCATAACATAAAATCCTTCATATGTTCCCCTCTATTTTCATTTATTCATAAATTAATACTATAATCATAAATAAATTAAATTTGAAAGATAGTTATGTAATATTTCTATAAAGATGTAATCGAAATAAAAGGCAAACTTATAATGAAAAGTTGTATTTCGAAAATCCTATAAAATAAAAATGGGTATGTTTTTGTACAATGCAAGAACTATTTACTAGAAAGCAATTTTTTACTTCTCATTTTGAGCATTTTTGTTTTCGCAATGCCGATTTATCTCAAAAATCTAGGCAGGGGAAGCGTTTGTCGCTCTTTTTACAGTATTTCATATACCATAACTGTTAGAAATATTAGAAACATTCCGAAAAGCATTTCATTGAGCTATTTTTATAAACTCAAATTTAGATGAACAATTATATTATGAATTCTTATTTCCATTAAATGTTTTTGCCAGTGTATTAGGAAAGATTTTATCCCAAAAAAATCATAGTGTAATATTAAATTATTTCATTTTATTTAATTTTAAAGTATCATATTCTAGAAATTAATAGAACTGGTTCAAAAAACAGCAGTTGTTTAACCACCAAAACAACAAAATAAAAACAACTAAAATAATTTGCTTTAAAACAACCTAGCTGTTTTATTATCTGAAAAGGAAATTGAAAGCGCTAAAAATAACTTTGAAACAATTTATGGATATATATTATATGCTTATTGTAATCAATACTGTTTATCAACTTTCTGCGGATATGTTCATTTGATAGTGCATTGAAGGAGATGGATTAAATTGAATTTTTTGTTTTTGTATTTCACAAAGAATACAGATTTCTGTGATGAAATTTGTGAATTTGTTGTCAGCGTTGTATATATTTTCAGAATATGAAAAAAATAACTGAGCAATAAAATTATTTAGATTTTTGAAGATAACATCGTCTTGTTGGAAAATAGGCAAACGTGTACCAAATTTTTAATTTAAGAAATCGAAAGAAATCACGCGTTCAAACATTTGAAACAATATCATTTTGAAATTCAAACTGTTTTCAAAACCATCCGCTGTTGGAAAATTATGGAAAATATTTTTAAAGAAAGCTTTTGACTTTCAGAAAGTTTTTACGACAATAAGTATCTTCAAAAATACATTTTTTTAAAAAAGAGTTTTGAAATGATGCAATTTTTAATCTTTTAGAAATGGCTTCAGAATTGATGGTAGAAAATAGTCGATATATCAATTCCTCTTTAATTAAAATTTGTAAAACGCTTTGAAGTGTTTATTGCTACTCTTTGAATTATTATATGCCAATTTGTATAATAAACACATATATACACTCTTCTAAGTTTCCATGTTTTATAAATTAAACGGTTTAGGCTGTGGAGCGTCAGCATCCTCACAATTTCATCTTTATTAGTATATATTATAGAATTTGTGTTTGTTGCTTCATGCCCCTCATGGCTCATTGTAGGCGTTGGCACTTCTGGTAAACGATAACGAGGGGGGGGGAGGTCAGAACTCAACACATTACTTCAGCGAATCAGGAGTTCGAAAGGAGACCTATTGCACTCTCCGCTATCTTGTAGGAAATTCTCAGCTGTATAATTACGTATTTTCGGTACATGTGACTGTAAATTTGTTCATGGAGTGTAATATTATAGATTTATTTTTCAGTGTAATTTGTATTTGCCCATGTTTGCTCCGAGTCAGATATTCAATTTTCTTTTTCAGAGAGCAAGGGTTCAGCCACCCTTCAAGCGTTTTAAAAATAAAAAGAGGAGGAATGAACCCCTTCAGTTGGATGATTATGTAAGTACAGTGCTATTGTTGGTTATCAATGTAATTATCATTTATTAATCTGCCATTTGTAAAATATGTTAGACCAACAAGGCAACTAATTACATCTTAGTCAATTTGGAATTGTAATCTTTAAAAAGGGTAAAATTTAAGTAATTTTTTTTAATTTTTATTTCCATTATACTGAATAAAAGACATTAATACAATTATTTTTAAAAACGTGTCACAAATACGGATGCGAGAGACTAACAACCTGGTCTAAACAGACGGATAAATAATAATAAAAACAAGCTTAGCATTTTCTGTCAGAATTGACATTTTAAGAAACATTTTACGTTAACGAAGATTAATGGCACAGAAAACCTGTTAATCTAGCAAAAATATTATCAATTTTTCTATCGAGTAAAATTGGACATATCTTGCAAAAAATATTGTAAAACTATTAACTCAACGGCGGCTTGTTCACTCATGATGCAGAGTTTCCCGCATCTTTTCCCGAAGCTCTGTTTAACATTTCATTGCAGGGCACTTATCAGCATTTCCTGACCGATGATGCCCTATTTTTACCCTCCCTGTGTTAACTCATTCTTACTCTTATTCTATAGTTGCATATTTGATATGAAAGTTGCTATTTCTCGAAATGTGGAGGAAAATAAAAAATTACATTAAAGCTTTTAGGCCGGAATCACTGCATTGGTGCTCAGTGCCCACCATTTG
>JAOUZG010050897.1:0-26907 GCA_026289955.1 Argiope argentata
AAGCGGTCATTTTCCGAAAATATGTTTTTCGAACTTGAGGAGATATAAAATGAGGAGATTCGACAAAATCTCGAGTTCAAATTTTTTTGACAATTATGAGAAAGTAAAAAGGATTCTGTTACAATGCAATTGAGTGGAAGTAATCTCGTAGACGGATTGCATTGGTTATCTAGCGAAAGCAATCATTGATTGCCTGATTGTATTAGAACAGAATATTGTCTGGTATATTGAATATTATGATCACAGTTGTAACCCATCTAGCTGAAAATGTTTTCGAGTTGTCTTGGTCACAGTCAGGCAGGCGGACATTTTCCGAAAATATATTTTTCGATTTTTTGAAATCAGAGAGATCTAAAATGTGGAGATTCGACAAAATTTCGAGTTCAAATTTTTTGACAATTATGAGAAAGTAACAAGGATTTGAGTGGAAGCAATCTCTTTGGCTGGTTGTATTGGCAATCCAGCGAAAGCAATCTTTGATTGATTGGTTACATCGGAACAGAATATTGTCTGATATATACTTATTGGAAAGAGTATATACCAGAACTATGCATAAAGCTATAAGTGAAATTTTCTTATGCTAAAATGTTAAGATTGATAGATCTCTACTACGAAAGTCCCCCCGCCCTCCACACACACACACACCTGCATATTTTTATTCTAAAAGAAATTTATTCAATAGAACATGCCGATATATTCTGCGCAGGTAAATGTAAGAAAATAAAATTAAACTTTGTGCAACTTTTATTCTGCATTTTAAAATGTAAAATTTGAACGGCACAACTCTTAATTTCATTTTCCCTGTGCGAAATAGTTCCATAATTCTTTTTCTTACTTCTGAGATCTAAAAATTTTGTAATAAATTTAAGAACTGAAAATTTACGAACATTTTACTGCTTTTAAAACCGAATCTTTCTAATTAGGCGAAGCCGTCCAAAATGAAAGATGGATATTTCTCTTTTTTCGAAGTTAGATTCATCTCAAGTTAAAATCGCGTTGAAACTTAGTTAAATTGTACGAAGGTAGAAAAAAAAAGGAACCTTTCCCCCCAAGTGACACTTGTCTTTTTATTAGATTGGCAGCGAAGTTAAAATCAACTTAATGAAACGAAGTGTACTTTACATAATGCAACGATTCTTCTTTTTTTTAAGCCGGTGCCAGATAAAATACTTGTGGAAATTTTATCTTCACAGTAGAAAAAAAAAGATATATGACGGAGGATACGATGTTCAGACTTTAAAGTTGAGAATGTGCACTGTTCTTTTTAAAGAAATTTCATTTTGTAGGACAGTTTTTTACAGTCGAATCTCTTAAGACCAGGATTTAACGTAAATGGAACATTTTTTTCTTCGAATTTTTGTAAAGCCGAAACTTTCAGGTTCATTAGTTGAAATAGTTTCAGGAATGGCTGAATATAAGAAGACTAATCAATGACAAGCGAGTTTATAATTGCAATGATAAACTCACTTGTTAGTTTTGTAAATGACAGGAAACGTTTAAACCTGGCATGAATAAGCAGGATAATATTGTATTTATTTTATTTCTATGCTGTCCTTTACCAAGAACATTCAAACATAGAGATCGGGCGATAATAAAAAACATACTAGTAATTATTTTATTTCTTTGTTGTTCTTTATCAAGAACATTCAAACATAGAGATCGGGAGATAATAAGAAGCGAAGTAATTATTTTATTTCTATATTGTTCTTTATCAAGAATATTCAAACATGGAGATCGAGAGATAATAAGAAGCATATTTTATTTCTAGATTATCTGTTATCAACAATATACAAATACAGAGAAATAATAAGAAGAATAAGAATTATTTTATTTCTAGGTTATTCCTTACCAAGAACATTCAAACATACAGATCGAAAGATAATGAGATACATAATAATAATTGCTCAATTTCTGTGTTGTTCTTTAAAAAGAATATTAAGAAGACACAATAATATTAAGATGGAATAATAAGAACCACTGTAATTATTATATTTCTAGATTGTCATTTATCAAGAATATTCACACATAGAGAACGAGAGATAATAAGAAATTAGTTATTTTATTTCTAGATTATTCTTTATTAAGAATATTCAGATATAGAGACCGGGAGATAAAAAGAAGAATAGTAATTATTTTATTTCTAGATTATACTTTTCCAAGCACAATCAAACATTCAGATCGAAAAACAATAATAAGAATTGTTTTAATTCCAGATTATCTCTTATCAAAAATATTAAAATATAGAGAGATTATAATAAGAATAGTAATTATTTTATTTCTAGGTTTTTCTTAATCCAGAACATTCAAACATACAGATCGAAAGATAAAAAAATAATAACTATTTAATTTCTGTGTTCTTTTAAAAAATATTATGAAGACACAAGAATATAAGAAGGAATAAAAAGGAAGCACAGTAATCATTTTATTTCTAGATTGTCCTTTATCAAGAATATTCAAACATAGAGATCGAAAGATAATAAGAAAAATAGTAATTATTTTATTTCTAGATTATTCTTTACCAAGAACATTCAAACATAGAGATCGGTAGATAATAAGAAGCATGGTAATAATTGTTTTATTTCTACGTTATTCTTTATCAAGAATATTCAGATATAGAGATTTGGAAATAATAAGAAGCATAACAATTATTTTATTTCTGAGTTATTCTTTACCTAGAGCATTCAAATATAGAAACAGGAATATAATAAGAGGCTTAGCTGTTAAATAAGGTGATACTATATTCAGCTTGTTGAAAGAAACAGGAAAGCATTCACCCTTTTCGACAGACGTCGCTGCAACTCACGTTTTATCCTTGTTGATTAGGATTTAATTGTTCCGACAAGGTACCGGAAATTTGCGCGGGGACCATTTTCTGCCGTTTTATCGCCAACTAGGAGTGACCTCCAGCTTCCGGTAATTGAAAATTGCTCATAACTCTAACGGGACTCTGTGGAAATGGACTATCCCCCTCCCTAGTGGGCCGTCGGGATTTCTCAATTTCTACCGGGACTCCGACTAAATGAAAATAGGACTTCTCTATCAAGTTTATGAGGCGCGCCTCAACTCAAAATGGAAGTCCTTTTGGCGGAAAGAGAAACATGTTAGAGCAGACGATTTTTTTCAGAAAGTTTTCATTTGATATTTTACTACTTTTTAATACGATAATTTTATAAGCTGACATTATCTGCGATTTGTATGATGAGAAAAATATCGTTTGGAATATTTTAAAGGTTAAATTGATTTACTTAATAGCTGCCAAATTTGGCAGACTGTTATTTCTTAGGTGACAGGTGTTCATTAATTAGTGCTTTGGAAAATTTATAGATAGAAATTGGAAGGAATAGATAGGAATGAATTTATAGATAGGAAATTGGTATTTTTAGATAGGAAATAATTTTGAATTGATTTTTAATTTAAAATTAGACAGAAATGCTGAAGTTCTCTCTATGAGTTCAGAATGAATTATTTCAAAAAGAAAAATAATAATATATTAAAATGGGAACAAAAGTCTTTAAATCCTATTAATGTTATTTCTGTCCACCTTTTTCTCTATTTTATCATTTAAAAAAAGTATGCTTTCATTATTTTAGAAACTGTATTTATGCAAACAGGTGGTTGGATCTATGTCAAATACATTTTAGTGTGCATATTATTGCTGCAGTATAATAAAGGACAAGAGTGAAAAATAAAATAAAGTTAGGCAAATCAAAAATAAAATATTCTTTTGCGAATATCCTGAGAAAAGGTTTGGTCATTTTCTAAATAGGGGCTTTTTAAAATAATTTTAGATAGGAATGAATTTATAGATAAGAAATAGGAATTTTTAGAAGGTAAATAATAAATTGCTTTTAATAAATTTTTAATTCAAATTTTTCAAATTTTATAATTTTAGAACATATTGCAAAAAAAAAACAACAAAAAAAACCCGTTTTATTAAAATGAAAGAAAAAAAAAAAACATTTTTTTGGCATAACAATTTTATTTTTGCCCTCCTTTTTTCTAATTTTAATATTGTACAAAGTATTTAAGTATATTTTACAATAGTACACTTTCGTTATTTTACAATAGTACATATTTATTGTTTCAAAATTTTATACTTTTCATGGTTTTATATATATATATATATATATATATATATATATATACAAGAATGGGCTTTAAAATATTCTTTTCGATGCTCCTGTCTATTTTTGTGTTATTGTTTCTAATGGCACTTGCCATGGACAAACTCATTGATGCTTCTGCGAATTTGAACCGAACGAGAGTCTCTTTTTATAGTAGCGCCAACTAGGATCTACAACTTAGCTACTCACTCATCACATTCGCTTGCACAGCCCCTTTTTACATACCCCACAGATAGAACAAGAACAACCATTTCCGAACAGGGACTCGAACCCAGGATGCCCAGATCACGGGGAAGACGCACTACTTCTGTGCCAGGACGCCAGCTCGATTCTCTTTTAAATTCTTTTAATCGCATATAATAGACTCTATTCCGATAAGTATGGGGGTGGAAGTTTGTCGGATCATAGAGTGTCTTAACTATAAAAAATCAAACACACAACACTGAATTATATACAATGATATATTTTTTTACGTGTGCAATACGAGCCAAAAATATCTGAAGGATAAAATAATAACTTACGGCGTTATCAATTTTTATGTAGAAAAAAACCATTTTTATGCGATTTAAAATTTTAATCATGCGAAAGTTGGATCGAAAGTATTAACTTACAAATTATGCATTAAAAAGATGAAGATTTCTAGTTTAACACGAAAGGATGATTCATCGCCAAATAACGTGTTCCAAAAGGTTACAAATCGGTTTACTGGGAGTGCTGGAGATTAGAGATCCTGCTGTGTTATAATTCTTTCATGTAGAATACGAATCTTTAATACATTGTTTTTGTTTGTAGCAAATACAAACGATTCTGGTTGAACCTCTCTATTTTTTGATAAAAAGAACTGCGTATTAGACCTTTGACGCCAACGGTCGCCAATGGTTTAGTAATTCATTGGCGACGGATTCAAATTTGGCGATAAACCGTAGACGCCAACGAAACCAACAAAATGGCGGATGACGGTTAAAGTTTGAACAATTTTTGAAATAATGGCGGTTTTTTGCCATTGGTGGCGATTTAGCAACTCATTGGCGAAGCCTTCAAATTTGGCGATAAATATCAATGGTCTAATACGTAAGTACTCATTTCTCTGCTTTTTGCTAATAAAAGTTTGTTACATTTTATTGTATTCATTTTATAATTGTCAGTTTTATTAAATTATTTGTTATAAATATTACATATACTTGTAAACAATTAAAAAATTATAAAATTAATTATTCTACGACCTTTCGATAATAGAAGCCAATTTTAATTATAGTCTAGAGATTAGTTGATAATCAAATTACATAAATATTAAACAATATTGTATCTCCATTAAGAATACATAAGAGTTTGAGAAAGTTCAAAACTCCTTATATTGAATATAAAATCGCATACACGATTTCTTCTTTAAAAACGAGAAATTAATCAAATTAAAGTGCACAGAATCAGAATTTATGACCTAAAAGAAGGGGAAAAAAGGTTACGTGATCGTTAGTTGAAAGATACTAATGAAGTTCAAGAAATTCCAATGAACAAAAAGATCCCTTTTTAGCATTTATTTTTAGTTAATTCTTTTAAACAAAGAGAGTTCTTTTAGAATCAAAATTTACAGATTCTGAGTAGCGGACTTAAATATAATTATTTCTCATTAAGTTAGACGTGAAAATGTTGCAAATGAAGAATTAAGATCTTTTTTTAACCTTTAACTTCGCATGCTCAAAAATACTGAAGAAATTCAAGACAAATGAGTAATTTTTTGTGTTGAAATTAAAACATAAAATAGCCATTATAAAATCTCACATGCGCTAGTGTCAATTCTCTAAATTTCTGGGTGTTTGTAGTCTGAATGGCGAAATTTTTTTAGAACAAATTTTTTAAATCTTCATTACGAGTACATGAAGATAATGTAACATGGGAAATTAGAAAATGTATTCCCTGTTATACAAAGTACAGAAAAACAATTAAATAAATAAATAAATTGTAACCGCCCCCCAAAAAAATCGAATGCAAAATTTTGACGAAAATCACCATAATTCAGATCTCCATTAGTCCAAAAATACATTTTTAGAATTATGTCTACCTATAAATACAATAACTAAGCATTTCTTTGACCTAGATGGATGAAATATAGAATGCGGTCTTTGCACCAAATTTCTAAATTTTCAAATTTTAAATTTCTGGATAATATTTTCAATAAAATATTTTTTAAAGAATATATTTTGAAAACAGAGTTTAAAGCCTACAATTAAAAACATTCTTTGCGTCAAATATAAATTTAAAAACATGTGAATAATAAAAGTAACTGTAAAATGGAAAAAAATTATCTTTTGTGTAATTACAGAATGTCTATTTGGAAATGTTGCTTGCGTTTTCATTTTCTTTCTTCTAATTGATGTTCCTTTTCGCCAAAAAATTATTCCAAAAAGATTTTAATGTTCCTATCTGCATTTAAGAACATTCAAAATATTTTTAAAAAACGTTTTCAGAATTTTTTTTGTACCAATTCGAATCTTCGAAAATGTCGAATATAAACAAAACAATTTACTAAGTTAATAAATATTCGCTTAAAAAGTGCTAATTTCTTTTCAAAAATGAAAACCATTACGCTTTTTTTACGCTTTAACTTTTTACGTAGTTATATTAAGAATAAAATGTAGACATCTGCTTAAATGTAATAAATTACATTAATTAGAACAAAGATTAATATTATATGAAAACAAGTTTTATAGAATTCTTTTTAAGAAAAATGTTTTAAATACTGAAATATTAAAAGAGCAGTATTTTTTTCTTTTTCAGAATCAAGAAAGACAAAGCAAAAGGCGAGTTAATAAAAACATGTTACAATTTGAGTTTTTTCCTTATCGAGAGAATCTGCCTAGCAATTAAAAACATTGAAAATATTCAAATAAAAAATAATTACCACATGCATAAACTGCTTTGATTTTTTTAGTTTACTTCTAGAAAATAAATGTTTATAAAATCGTTTTCATCTCAATTATAATTAATCTGACGAACGCAAAATGTGAAGAAAATCTTTTGACTTTCTAGCTAATATTATTAGAATCAACCTTAAAGGGAGTCTGGAAAATTGTTTACCATAAGATAAATCAAGAACTTCACCGAGTTTAATATATGTAGGGATGAAATTATTCTTACAAATTCCGCAGGTAATTATCTTGTGAAGATATCATTGAATCCCAAGATACCTGAGTTTCCAAACCTCTTTGAAATTTGTGGCAACAGAAAATGAATGCGAGATTGAAGAAATAGATTGGTTCTTTTAAAGTTCTTTGTTTTTTTTTCTGAAAGTTTGGTTTTATTTTAAATGAGTCATATCTTCATTTTAATGCCAAACGATAATTCATTTCGAAATTTTCTTTTCAAAAAATATTTTGACATGATTTATTAGATGTTTTACTGTTATCTAAGCGGAAAATTATAAGATTTTTTTTGTCAATTAAAAGATTAAGATAAAAAAAAATTGAGATATAATTCACTTGGAAGTTATCTTCTAGTAATTATGCCAATTTTAAATAATAACCAATATTTTTTCACTCAAAGTGTTTTATGTTTAAAATTTTCAAAAATCAGTCTATCACAAAGCAAAAATAATGAAAAAATACTTTCTAAATGTAATCAGACGATATTTAAAATATGATTCATTTACATTTTTGTATATAAGGAACATGTTAAAAATTTAATAAATTTAGCTTTTGGGGTTTTTGTTTTAAATGTATAATAATATAATGATAGCAATCATGAAAATATAATTTATTCGAGTTTAAGATTTGAAATATCAAAATTCTGCAAGATCATAATGGATAAACACGCCACTGATTAAAATAATTTTAAGTGCTTTAATTTACTATCTCTAATACTTGTAAATAGGGAATGCATAATCAAATTTTTCACTCGCTTCGTTATGCGTTGAAGTTATGAAATTTTGTATTGTATTGCCACCATGAATATATAACATCAGCTTAAAGTTTTTTAAAAATTTAATACAAAATTTAATGCTATATGCATATTTCAATGTATCATGTCAGAACATCATTTCTTGAGCGGCCAAGCACCACGTGCTCGTGCGAGTTAAATTATATTTTTATTCATTTCAATCGCTTCATTGAATGAGTCACTTTAGTACAGCAAACGATCCAAAAAAAAACTTTGTCTCGCATTTATTGTTTAAAAAAATATCCCATTTCCTATTTATTTCATTTCATATAATCTCGTGCCCGAAATGACATTTATCTAGGTTTTATTTGCTGTAGTCATTAACTTATTTATTTAATCGGTGCTTTTGTAAATGCAATGGCAATGTGTTATTAAAAGCTGATTTTTTTAGATGCTCGTGCAGATAATGAAATTTTTATTTTTTGCCTACGAATTTTTGTTGACGCCACAAACCTCATTTCCAAAACAACATCATGTTCTGACATGATAATAATGTATTAATGGCTTAGTTCTAATTAAGTATAGAATCTATTAGAGAAGAAGATTTCCCTAAGAATTAATTTCAAGACTGCTTGATATTCTAAAATAAATTAAAAGAATTTTGAAATAAATTAAAATCTGATAAGTAGAACATAATAAAAATCAATTTTTATAATTTTTTCAGAAACATGTTTTTTATCAAGTACTAAAAAAAATCTACAAAAGAAAAAACATCAATTGAGTTTTCATTCATTGCCGTAACACACTTTCACAAGTTTTGTATAGTTTTGTTAGATGAAACCAAACCGCAGCATTTATTCAAATCTGCATTTCGAATTCTAAAACTAGCATATTTTGTAAAAACAAAGAAATTAAATGAAACAAATTCGTGGGCTATATAAAAGAAAATCTTTCCCCCACCAAATGTGCCTTTGGGACTTCGAGGTTTGCATACAAATATCGCTTTGGTGCAATAAATTCACTTTGTGATACGTTCATTAAAAGAGTTTGAAGAATTTGAATGAAAACTTTCACTTCGATATTTGTAATTCAAATTTAACTTTGTGCAAACCACTTGGAATGGCAATGAATAAAAGAAAAGAACTCGGAAAAAATAGCAGATGGTAGAACTGCATACGGAAAGCCTGCATTTCGGGACCAGGAAGGAAAAAAGGGATTAGGATACGAGGGGAAAAACCTACTCTATAACCCGAAAAGTTTTATAAAACCAGGATTAAAGGATATTGAAGGAATTTCTTTTTCACGTTAAAGCTTTATCGGAAGAAAGCTCAGTTCGTGGAGAGGAAAATTTCCCTCTTTTAGGTTTACTTCAGGGAATTTATTATTAAAAGCAAGAAATTTCGATCATTTGGAACTATTTTGGGTTCTTGAGGTTTTATTTCTACAGTACTTAAGACTTAGTTAAACTTAATTCCAAAAATGAATGGATTATAAAAATATATATAATTCTTGAAAATTATTGAACAATTTTGCGTAAGATTATTTTGGAAATGATATAAAATGTAAAGTTTTGATTCTATTTTTGCTAAAGCTTTATATTATTTCCACAATTTTAAAGATTTTTTATTAGATTTAATATCAAAAACGAATGGCTAATCCAAAATATACAATTGTTAATGATTATCGAACGATATTTTCTTAAAATTATTTTGGCAATGAGTAATTTTGCTACAGAATTTAATGTTTTGATTGTGATTTTGCTAAAACATTGTATATTTAAGACAGAAAACACGTTCGTTAAAAATTGTTCTATTATTATAGCTTATACTTTTTCTAAACTTCCAAAAATTCTGCCATTAAACAGTTTTGTTTCGCATTTTTACATTCTGATGATGATGAGTTCGTTAGGTTTTGAAAATGAAGACTTTTGGTTAACGAACACGGATATACATTTTACTGTCTGAAAACGAATAACTTTTCTAAAAAAAATTATATTCCAAGAAGAAATTAAAAAAACATTGAAGAAGTTTTTAAGTTTAACTTATTTTTGTGTAAAATATATTAATTATATTTGAACGTTAAGAAAGCCGTAAACGTAATAGCAAAATTGCATAATTTTTACTATGTTGTCTGTTTAGAGTTTTTTTAAAGGTAATTATTTTTTTTACAATTAACGGTTATTTAAAACACAGTTTCTTTATTTTTTTATGCTGGCTGGCATTATATAAAAATTACCAAGCTCGAGATTAAAATAAATTCTAATTACGAAATAGAATTCTAAATAAAGAAAAATAAAATAGAATTCTAATAATTATCCTAAATAAGAGTTTTTATTTAATTTCTCTCAATCATTGAATAACATTTATACCAAAATTAATATTTATGTTACAATTTAAATATTATTTATTATTACTTAGATTCAAGAATATTTGAAAGCAATTTTACTTTTATTTTTAATGGAAATAAAAAAATATTAATTTGATTAATAGAGTGTTGTATATATATATATATGCACTCGGCATGTTATAAGACAAGTAGGCAGCGCATGCACAGAAAGAGACTGATTTGTGTTTGCCACAATTTCATAAGATAGATTCAAGCATTCAATATTTGGCTATAAATTGCCGTTTTGGCATCCTTGATTTTTAATTTTTCATTGCGCACAGTATTAAAATGAAGGATGTTTACACAAAGAAACATATTTAAAATAAAATAAAAAACGTCAATATACCTGAATTAAAAAATAAATAGGAAAATAATGGGAAGTAAAATGAAAAAAAAAAATGCTACCTAGCATCAGAAATAATTTAGATAACAAAATGACGGAATTAAACTACGAATATTAATAAATTTCTTCTCCCCCCCAAAAGGCCAAATTTTCAAAACGAATGAGTATTAAGAAAAAATAAATCCAGCATTAAATTTTATACCTTTTCAATTTATAATTGTTCTAATAATTATCATTTTTTAAAAACATCTTTTGGACACAACAGCAGTTTTTCAAATCAGAAACGAGGAAAGTTGCAAACGACATTTTATAAAATTTCTTTTGAACTTTTATTAAACAAAAATATTCAATTTCCTACTTGTACACGAATTAAATAAACAATATTAAATAATAAATTATTATTTAATTTTACCCATTCGAATTGTGAGCGATAGCGTCAAAATGTATTTCCACAGTTAATTTCTTTTGAAGAAAAAATAACCTTTGGCTCAATAATTGTTTAAAAACAAAATTTTATAAAATGCAATAATATACAACAATCAGAAAATTATCATCTGGTGAACATTAAAAGCAAATAACTGAAAAAAAATCAAAGATAACAAAAACTACATAGATAATATGCAATATAAAGAAAATTAAAATAATTTGAAAGATAATGGACTTTTTCAAAAATGGATTAGCTTTTTTAAAATTAGAAATTGACTCATAGGTCCATATATGAATTTAAAATCATCACTTATTCCTATTTATAAGTCTTTATGCCTTATTTATTTAGCTAACAGAGCAAAGTGGTATTTAGACTTAAAATTTGCCAAGGCAGAATACAATTAATAGACTGAACAAAAATTAGAATTTGTGATTGTCTAATGCTTTTCTTGTCTAGAAGGAAATTATTAAACTTCAAATAATTGAAATTTTACAAAGGAATAATCGGCAAATATTGTTAAAAGGAATGAATAATTTTTCTTCTTCTTTTGGATTAATTCCATAAGTTGTTGAAACCCCAAATTTTTAAATACATGAGTATAAAATTGGTAAAAACTGTATTTAATCTAAAAATATTTCCTTTTTGTTAAAATTGCATTAACATATATGAAAAATCATATTTTAATTTTCAGTTGAGATGCATCAATTAATTAAATTATTCTTAAATTGTCGTAATAATCTAAATATATGAGACTTTATTTCATTAATTTAAAAAACTGGTTGATATAATTTTATTTACTATATCACTTTAGGAATTTTATTGGAATTAAACATTTTAAATAAACAATAATTCTTAATGTTTCACTTTGATGCCAGTTGTTATAAATGAACTTGGTTCATAAGCAGACGACAATTGGTTTGATTTAAATATTTATTTTTTCCGGAATCACGTGATAAATTTCTGTTTATATGATGTAAAGGAACAATTCAAGACGAATAAAAAATGATTTCTAAATGATTTCTATCATTTCACATTTAGAAACTAACATATCTAACAAATACTGGTCATCAATGGTAAAAATATTTCTTCTTTTGCTTGAAATGATTATTTTTAATTTATATATTCTTTTAAAATATATTTCTAATTTTTACATAGTAATTTTATTAATTGAAATATTTTTTGTCCACTTAATTTAAAATAATGTTCTGTTTACATTAAATATTCCGTGTTCATTAGTTATATCTCAGTTAATTCTGATATAAATTATATTGATTCTTTTTAGATATTATTATATATTTAGATAATTTTATCAAGATTATTTGTCACTTTACCTTTTTATTTTCTTGTAAGTTAATCATTAAATATATGTATACCATTATCTTATGTAGCATAGTGTTAGGCCTATAATAATACGATGATTTAAAAATCAGCTCTATTTATTTATCTTTATTTACTATAATATATATGGAAATTTAAAGTATTCAGAATATTTTTATTCATTTTTTAAATCACAGTTATTTTATGTACATATTTGATCTAAACAAAATAGAAAATGTTCTATTATAATATTTTTGATGCAAATGATTCTTTTTTATCAATATGTGGCTTCTATTAAAAATGAAAGTATATTTCGGGAAGTTTAGGAAAGAATTTAAATGGAACTCCATATCGACTTTATGAAAACCATAATTTTATCCTAGATTTTTTGACATGATAGTGTCTCGCAAATGCAATTTCGCGGGACAAAAATAGAAAATCTAAGCCATTTGCAAAGACATTGTCATCTGAATTCCAGATTTTTCAAAATGCAGCTCTGAAGCAAATGGAATTTAATATTTATTTTTTAGCAACTCATCCAGCTTTGGTAAATCAGGATTGTATACTTAAAGTTTTATGGCAAACAGAAACTAGTGGATCTGGATCTTTTGGAATAGCATCGAAATTCTGAGTTTGAAGTTGTATATTTCCGACATCAAATATACTGACTTTGATGTTGAATATGAAATGAAAAGTTATATTCATAAGGAAGATAAAAATGGTAATTTATATAAAATGTGAGAGAGATCACTCTTTATTGGACAACACATGATATTATCGTTTGAGTGTTAAGTTCTTCGTTATCTAAGAGTAATAAAATTTAAAATGAAAAGTTTTTTGGAACATAATTTTATATAGATGTAATTCATTAAAGATTGTTGTTTTTGATAATATCTGGATAGATTTTAGATTACTAAGGATTCTTTAACGCTGTGGGAAAGTTCTCTGTTTTACTTTGAATAAAATAATTGAAACTCAGATTAAAAAAAAAAGAATCGGATATTAAATGATCATTCAAATTTCAGTGAAATTTGGCAAATTCGAAAATTTTTGAAGCTAATTCGTCGATAATATGAATTTTTCTTGAGTCTTCGGAAGTATTTATTAATCTTGTATTTAATTATCGTTTGACATTAGAATTTATTTTGATTTATTCGAATTAAAAAATATAAATGTTAATGCTTTTTGTAGAGCAAGTTTCTTTATTAAATGACCTCGTATGTTGTATAATTTTGAATCCTTTTATATCATTAATTTTTGTCAAATATATTAATTTCAAATTTTACAAAGAATGTTTAACTCACAAAAAACTTTAACAATACATTATTATACTCAAGAGTTTTGTTAATGTGTAGGAGTTACATTCTTAGTTTTATCTTCTTTTTTGAATACTAGATGGCGATGCGTGATTAAGTACGTATCCCATAGTTCATTAGGGTTGTGAGTAGAAGAGATGCTTCTGTTCTGTTAAGCTGCACACATGAATGTATTGTCTTGCCTTGTGTTTGTTTTGTGTGAGAGCGTGGTTATTAAAAAATATGTTCCTGAAAACAAGTTTCCTGTTGCTTCCTTTACGGATCCTAATAATCTGCATTCCGATACAAATATTTTTAAAGTTTTATCGAACGGTTATTTAATTCAAAGTATTATGTACGGTCTATTTATAAAAACTATAATTTTTTTAAAAAATTATTTTGAAGCGACAAAGAATATTAAATAATAATTATTATCATTTATTCATAATGCTTCATCAAATTGTTTTTAATATTAAAAATAAATTCTTATTGTCCTGTCTTTTAGTGGTTATTTTAGAAAACGTTTTTTAAATTTATTAATGGGCTCCCGAATAATAATGTTCATATACTTAGAAATATGTAGACTGTTTGATAAAAATCTTTTAAATACGTGTGAGCGCAAAACTTGACTCAGATCTACAATTTAAAGATAAATATATATGATTAAATATTTTATAAATGTAACAAAAAATTTCTATAAAATGGCAACTATGAATGGTATATGAAATGGCAATAACCGTATTTATATAGTCAGTTTCATCCATCTCATTTTATGCGTTTTTGAGTTATCGTATCCACATGAATAGGTACGAACACACAGATTGTTTCCCCTTGACGGATTTAATGTGATAGAAATATGTAAATTTGATGAAAAAGTTGCATGTCAAATTTTATTCTTGTAGCTCATGGCGTTTTAGAGTTATACCTTTCAGACCCCGAGTGTGTGGCGGCTGACGCTCGTTAAATCTGTTCGTGGTCACAAAGTCATCCATTCGAGAGTGATACCTCTGGGGGGTACTGGGTCAGAGGTGATCGTTCTCTTTTCCAGGTCTAAATTACAATCTGAGATGAATGAATGAATATGCACGAATGAAATCTACCCCCTAAAAAAGGTTTTGGCGTGTGTGTAGCTAAAGTCGTACTCTTGACCCTAGGTGGCGCTACTTGTAAAACAAGAGACGTAAATCTCCGGCTTAAAATCTGCTGATGTATCAGCGGGGCTTTTCCACGGCAAGTGCCATAAGTAACAACAACAACTTTTCAGACATACATACTTCCAAAATTGCATACTCTACGGCGTCAATGAGAACTAAAACTACTGTTGCCACTCCCAATAAGTTTTATATTTCCTGTTTCATTTGTATCTTATTATAATTTGCAATCTGGCAACCCGTAATTGATTGAATAGAATATGGTGTGTTGCTTTAAGTAAGATTCTTTTATAGAGACAAATTGTGGACATTTCTCCAATTAGATAAACACGATATCTCCTTCAAAAATGTTCTGGGTAAAATAACTGCAAACAAGGCCAATCTTCAAGTTTCTCTTCAAGCGTTGAAGCATTTCAACATCTACTAATTTTTTTTACCACATTAAATTGCTCTGACTTTTTGTACCTCTTCTTTCCATTGGAACTTCTGGAAATGTTCTAAATCTCATCAGCGGACTCACTGCAGCTTCATTCAACTGTTTGAACAGACTTCATTAACTGTGAACTGAGTGAAACTTTGAGCGTTTTTGTGCGTGTACGCTCTCTTGTGTTTAATTTATATTTTGTTCTAAGTATTTGAAACAGGGGATAACAGCCACTGTTGCTATAAATCCCAATACCCTACTTCTTTCAAGATTCAAGTAAGATTCTTGATCAGTTACGCTATTTCATCTCTCATGTACGGATCATTTGATCAATTAAGTACACTTCATCTGTAATTGTGCCCATCAGTTTCTATCAGCATCTGTAAATACGCTCATCAGAAATTCTCTGTCTTGTGTTGTTCAAAATAAATGGATGCGAAAACCAAAAGCAGAGCTACGAGTCATAACAGCTACAATATTCGTTAAAATCTATACATACATTTTTTTGATGATTACAATATTTGTCCTATCTATATTGAATAGAAAGCATAAAATTTGTATTAATTTTAAATAAAACTTAAAATTAATAAAGACACCACACCATCTTTAATTTATAAAACTCTTAATCAGGCTAATCAATATCACATGCAATCTCAAATAAAAGAACAAACCAAGAAACTCCATCTCAATCCATATCTACATCTACATTTACATTTTTCTACACACTGAAACTAATAATTTACAATCGTGTCCCTTTTCACTCGGCGACCGTGTTTCTCTCGCTTATATTAGAGCGTAGACACAGACGCGCGTCAAATCCATTACTCTTAACAAGTCCCTCCACAAAAATATCATTCATAAGCTATGCCACTGACTCTTTGACAGCGAAATATCCGACCGAGGTTGCGAAATTGGATTTTCAATTTCCTTCGGAAAGATATTCGCAGGGACGTTAAAGCTTTCGGCATAAATATCTGGCAGAGAATTTAGCGTTTTTATTTTAAGCGGGAAGGGTTTTATTTTCTCCGGTTATGCAAAGCTTAATGGGTTGGTTATTTTAGTGAGTGGGGGTGCTTTTTTACAATCTGCATAAAATCTGACGGAACGACCATTGGTTACGTCGGATGGCGACGAGAAAGGTCATATGTCCGGAGATTTGCAATTATGCTTTCATTTAATGTTATCGAAAATTCGTGGAAACGAAAATTGCTGGTTTTGGTAGATACTTCAACAAAATAAATTAGTATCTATGTTGGATATGAATAAAAGATAAAAAATCGGAATAGTTTGCAATTTAAATTTTCCTGATATTATATATATATATATATATATATATATAACAAGAAGGATTTTGTATTTAGTACTATATAGTATCCGAGAAAACTTGGACAGATTTCAAAATTATGTAAAGCATAATTTATAAAATATAAAGTATAGAAACAAAATGACTTACTTTTATTATTTACACTAGAGCTGTTAAAGTTAATAATTTTCCCCCTTTTAATTATACATTTTTATCCAGTTTTTTGTTATGTATTCGCAAGCATTTGAGGCATTACGTTGAACAGCAAGAATGATAAACTGCTTTTAATTGTAATGAATCCTTCCCGTGTTATTTTTTACTGCAAGGAATCTTTCCCATGCCATTTTTTTTATTGCAAGGAATCTTTCCTGTGTTATTTGTTTACTGCAAGAAATCTTTCCTATCTTGTTTTTCTATTACAAGGATTCCATTCTATGTTGCTTTTTACTGAAAGGAATAGTTCCTATCTTATTTTTTTTATCGTAAGAAATTTTTCCTGTTGCTTTTTACTGCAAGTAGTCTTTCCTATCTTTTTTTTTATTGCAAGGATTCAATTCTATGTTGTTTTCAACTGCAAGAAATCTTTCCTACTTTGCTTTTTTACTGCAAGGAATCTTTCCTGTGTTGCTTTTTACTGTAAGGAATCTTTCCCTTGTTATTTTTTTATTGCAAGGAATCTTTCCTACGGTGCTTTTTACTGCAAGAAATCTTTCCTGTCTTGTTTCTTTATTGTAAGGATTCCATTCTATGTGGTTTTTTTACTGAAAGGAATAGTTCCTATCTTGTTTTTTATTGTAAGGAATATTTAATATGTTGCTTTTTACTGAAAGGAATCTGATGCACATAATTTTTCCATAACTTCATATAAACAAAATTCAAGAAAAACTTAAGTTTAAAAATCGCATCATATGACTGTTAATTGAAATTTCCTTATTAACTCACCATCCAGCCAAACATACATGATTAGCGATCTTTATCAAATTTTGATAAAAAACGATGTGTTAAATAAAATTTTAAAATCTATGTTAGTAATATGAAGGAACCCCATAATTCCTAAACATTCTTTTGCATAATTTTGCGTCGTAATTTTGTAATGTTCATAATAAATAATAATCATATATAATATTTTAGCAATGTAGCTCAAAGTGTTTATGAATGATCGCGTTTGAAAAAGTTGGAATTTCCAAAATTTGGTCTCGTGTAGATTTGAAGTTGGTGATTGGTCAAAATCTTGAAACAGAATTTTTTTTGACGATTAGAATACATTCTCTCTGTATGGTTTGTATATAAGAGAGTAAAATAGTGCATCTTGATTTCTGTAATTCTTCTAATTAATTATAATTACGATACCTCTACACATATGAAAAAATGAAATATTTTCTATAAACGGAAGTATAAAACATAGATAGATCTGCCCTAAGATAAAGATTCACAATTCCAGTAATAAAACCATACACCGAAATTCACCTATCTAGATCACCATTTTTTCTTGTACATTGTGCCTATCATACGTATGTTTTGACAAATTTCTCATAAAATTTGAATATTTAATTTCAAAAAAATTAAAGTATGATTGATTAACAACACAATAGAGAAATCTAAGGATAAGAAACAATAGTTTTTTTCGATGCCATTTTCAGTAACACAAGTTTATAGTGTCTAAATAGGGCATTTCAATAACAAAAAAAGGTCTTACGTAATAGATCGCCTTCGCCAACGGTTTAGTAACTCATTGGCGACGGATTTAAATTTGGCGATAAAAATCAACAGATTACACCATTGCTGGATTGCCATATTTGGCGGTGTAGCAACTCATTGGCGACGGCTTCAAATTTGGCGATATAGTTGGACGGTTTAATACGTAAGTAACCCCCTTCCACCAAAGAAGGTTCATAAACTTTAATATCATCTTACCGAAGATAGCAGAACAAGAGAGCTTGCGAATTCCGTTTTCGTCTATCTGGGAATTAGCACAATTTGAATAACTGGAAGGCAAATGGGAATCTTAGCAACGGTTGCTATGCGCTGTCGAGTAAGTTGAGAGAATACAATTTCCCTCCTGCAGTTTGTTTCTAAATTTTCATTTAACCTGGACCGAATTGACTCTTTTTCGCTGAAAAAGGCGATTGTGAAGTTATTTTCATTGCGTTGAAATCGCAAAATCAATTTGAAGTTTTTGAAAAATAAAGAAAATAAACTAATTTTTCTTTTTTAATTATATTTAATTACATACTGATTATATAAAATAAAATTAAATTTAAGTTACGATTGAGAAATATTGCTCGTTTTACTCCCAGTTTTCTTTTATTTGTGCTATTGTATAGCGTCTTTGCTCCAAAAAATTTTTTATAATGTCAGAACATGATGTTTTTTGGGAAGAGGTTTTTGGCGTCAACAAAAATCCGTTAGAGAAAAAAAATCTGCACTAGTGTTTCAAAAAATCAGCTTTAAATAACGCGTTGTCATCGCATTTACAAAAGCTCTGATTTAAAAAAAAATAAGTTAATGAGTACTGCAAATAAAACCTAGAAAAATGTCATTTTGAACACATGGTTATACGAAATGAAATAAATAGGAAATGGGATACCTTTTTAAAACAATCAAGGCGAGACAAAGTTTTTCAGATCGTTTGTGATACTAAAGTGACTCATTCAATGAAACAATTAAAACGAATAAAAATATAATTTAACTCGCACGAGCACGTAGGTGTTTGGCCGTTCAAGAAATGATGTTCTGACATGATACATTGAAATCTGCATAAAAGTTTTCATTTTAACCTTTTTCCCAGTGTACTTTTATTTGTACTATTATACAATGTCTTTGATCCAAAGTTTTGAAAAATTTGTTTAAACAAGGCTTAGTAATTATTTTGAGACTTTAATACTGATCAAAACAAAATCGATCTCGCCACAAGTCACAGTTTGAGAAAACTAGTTAAAACGATTATCATTGCAATTATTATTATAAGGACTATTTATAATTGGAAAGTCTTTAAATCGAACGCGATGAAACTGTAAGAATTTTCATTAAAATCTTTTGAAAAATAATTTTTGATTTTTTTTATCGATATTAAATTTTTAGTTTCGGAAATTTTTATATGATTTTGAGAAAATATCTTTTTGTTAGCTCAATGATGCTAAAGTCTTTAATATAATCGAAATGTAATACAATAAAAATTGGTTATTGTAATATATTAAAATTTATTACATTTATTGAATATAATACAATTTATTTAAATAATGATGAGAATTTAGTTTCTAATTAAAGAGAAAACTGTAAGATTCTGAAATTTCTCAAACAGCATTTAACAACACATCTTTAAGAAATTTGTGCTATCAGTTAAAAGACAAGGAGAATGAAAATGTCAACATTTTTTCCTTATAAAACTACAATTAAATATATTAATATTTTTTGAAAATATCTTGATGGAAGTCAAAAGTTTTAAAATAATATATTATGAAAGAAAATATATATAAAAGAAAATTCATCCTTGTAACAATAGATTCTTCTGAAAAAAATTAAAATCTATCAGCTATCAAATAATTAAAAAAAATATAGTTTCCAAACATAAAACTTTTAACAATGAATACGTTGCCATCCACTATCCCTTAATAGTTTAAAAAAACAAAGAGTAAAAAAAATGTCGATATTTCTTTCTCTTTCATTTTATATACAGAAATAAAATGCTTCTACTCAAATAAAAATTTCTTTGCATTTTTCAAAATAAACTCTTTATTTCCCCAACCTTATGCGTTATCGAATAAACCTATGATTAAATTCGTGGGAGGAAAATGATATACTTTCGGAATTTACTTTTATCTAAAACGGATTGCAGAGCATCCCTATGGCGTCTATTTTCTTTCGGAGCAACTATTTCTTTGTAAAGATTTTGAATTGAATTTTGTGATCTTTTAAAGCATTATAATGAAGTTCCACTGTGAGTGTTTTGAAATGCAGTTGGTAATACTAATATAAAAAATTACAGCAAACGAATAAATACAAACAGTTTAGTGAAAACGATTTTTTATTAGGTTTATTTTTCTTTTATTTCATGCTCCAAATTTTGTGTTCATTATTTTTTGAGTGTATTATTAGCTTGCTAGTTGCGGCAAAAGTAAAATATTCTATTTTTTAGATAAAATACGTATTTAAAAATTTTAAATAAATGCTATAATATGATAAATAAGAAAAGGCGAAATAATTTATGAAAGTTTTATTTAGTTGTATATTCAAGAGGAGAAATATTTAATAACTAAATATGGTACTTTTTGTCAGCCGAGCGCCAGCGAAAAATCGGCAAATAATGTTGAATTTCTTGAATTTCGTCGTGGATGGACTCGTCATTTCCGTTCAAGGGGTTAATATACAAATTTTTATAGATGTATTAATTTTTCAGTAATTTGAAATTTCTGTGAATGATCTTGTTACCATAATAGTTAAAATATCCAGAGAAATATAATAAAAAATTAGTAGTTAGAACCTCATGAATGAACAATGATTTTCAATAGTAAATTTTCACGAAAAACATACATCTAAACACATTTATCAATATTACTATCATCGAAACTTACTTCAATATATAATTCCTACAATATAAATGGGACAATTCGTTTCATTAAAACCGCCTATAATTATTCAGCGTCCCCGTTATGTAAATTTAAACACAAGCATGCAAAATGCAGCTTAGACCTTATTCAATTACACGTAGATAGTTTAACCAAATGTTACTATAGTCTTATTGATTAAGTGGCTTATCCTTAAGCCTAGATACACGGAATTCGTGCGTCAACGCGATCCCAAACAGAAACACGTCCACCTGAGTCACATTGAGTTGCTGCAAAATCGTTTGCTGAGACAAGGAAGTTTATAATTCTATTTAACAAAAACGATATTTAAATTTGATTCTTTCTTATTTCAGTTTTAAATTAGGGAGGTGACGAATTTTAAATTATTTGCAATTTATTCAGACTATTATTCTCAAACGATATATTGCCGTATAGTTTCAATTTGAAATTCAATTAAACTGAACTCGGATTGTTGTCAACTGGTAATTAATTCAAGATGGTCTTCCTGTGGTATACATGGTTTTAGATAAATGGATGCTAATTATGAAACATTTTGTGAAAAAATCTGTGGGCAGTTAATGATTATAAATTAAATTATATTAATAAAAAATATTAATATAAGTATTATATTGAATATTTAATAGCGGTTCTCACTTCAACGTTTGCTAATATTAAAAGAATAAATCGCATTTTGTGTTTAGTTTTTTCAGTACAGTGAAGATTTCAGGATTACAGAGAATCAGATTACAATTGCAGATAAGCATTAACATAACATGCGATATAATCACGCATGTTATCTTAATGCTGGGTTTACACTCTGTCAGTTATAAGATTGCAAGTAGGCAGCTCATGCAATGAAAGGTTAAAAAATACTATTCTATAGATGGATAACGGTGTAAAGAATTTTTTCTAACAGCACATGCGTTTGTAGAATTTGGCGATTTTTTTGGCGGGAAAAATTGATGACGTATCAGTTTGATTCTAATATTTTCTGCTTTTTCAAATGCGATATTGTGTTCTTTTTTTCATTTTAATTGCAATTTATTTTCTATAGTTTTTTTAAAAATCTAGGTTTGTTGACATTTTAAATTTTTTTTTACCCTTTTTCCTTGTGCAAATATATATTATTTTAATACGATGCGCAGTGAAAAAGATATATTCAATGACGCCAAAACGGCAATTTATAGCCAAGCATGGAATATCTGAATTTGTCTTGTGAAATTATGGCTAACATAAATCAGTTCTTTTCTGCGCATGCGCTGCCTACTTACTGTCTTATAACTGACCGAGTGTAAACTCGGTATACTATATTATTCTTCTCTGTTTTAAGTTGTGTTGAGTTGTCAAGAAAATTCCAAATTAAACTGACGAATCACATTTAAAGTGAATTATTTGAATAAGTCCAAAAATATTTCAAAAATCTAGCGTCATTGCTGAACCGGAAGTTACATGATAAAATATCTACAACTGTACTTAATTTTTTTTGTACAGTTTCTCTAAAAAAAAATGAAACTTACAAAAATAATTTCATTTTATTATTTCCTGAATTCCGGTTATTCCTTACATGTCTACTGTATTATAAGAAATATTTAAAGTAGACATGCTTGACGAAAATAAATTTCTAATTTTTAGAGCTTTTTTATTATCTTGATATTTTTGGAAATATTTTCTTTTCTTTTCTATAAAACCTACTCTATTATATTAATATTTTTTGGTAAATTTAAGACAGCTACAGTTATTTAAAAATTTATGACGAATATTCGTATATTTATTCATATTTTTATATATGCTCATACATTTGTTCGTACTTTTATTATAACCAATCGTTCTTTTATGATATACATTCGTATATTTATGACAGCCGGCTTTCTGGCACAGAGGTAGCACGTCTTCCTCGTGTTCTGGGAGTCCAGGGTTCGGGCACGGTTGTTCTTCTGTGTGCTATCTGTGAAATGTGTGACTGTGCACCCCTGTAAAAAGGTGTATGTAAGCAAATGTGGTGAGTGTGTAGCTAAGTCGTACTCTTGGCCCTAGTTGGCGCAAGTTCAAAAAACAATAGACGCTCCTTTCGGCTTAAGTCTGCTGCTGTATCAGCGGGGGGCTTGCCCATAGCAAGTGCCATTAGTAACAACATATTTATGACAAAAACATACTACTTCATGTACAATAACTATATACGTTCCTCGATGTATGACGATGACATTTATTCGTGCTTTCATAAGTGACAATGTCATTCATTTGTTATTTCTTGAATGACATTCATGAATTAACATTCATTTCCAGTATCAATGATGTATATCAATATAGTCATATAATGAACGACATTCGTACGTTTACAATGTAACAATATTTCCTTGTACTTTTGAAATAATTTTCATTTGTTTGTTTAAGACGATGAATAAATTAATAAAAATTCTTTTGTACATAAATTACAACTTCCCATCACATATTTATGAGAAACAATTCTTTCATAAATTTATAACAAAGACATTCTTCCATAAATTTACTGCAATATTCATTCATACGTTTATAATAAACGGTTCTTCCATAAATTTATGACTATGAACATTCTTACGTAAATTCGATACGACGATGATATTCTTTAATAACAATTCTTTTATACTTAAATTACAACTTCTTTTCACATATTTATGAGAACCAATTCTTCCACAAATTTATAAGAAAGACATTCTTCCGTAAATTTACTGCAATATTCATTCGTACGTTTATAATAAAAAGTTCGTCCATAAATTTACGACTATGAACAATTTTAAGTAAATTCGATAAGAAGAGGATATTCTTTAGTACATTAATAACAATTCTTTTATACATACATTTCAACTTCCCTTCACACATTTATGACAGCCAATTCTTTCACAAATTTATAAGAAAGGCATTCTTCCATAAATTTATTGCAATATTCATTCATACTTTTATAATAAAAAGTTCGTCCATAAATTTACGATTATGAGCATTTTTACGTAAATTCAAACCGATATTCATTCATACATTTATTTTAACGATATTTATTCCATATTTATGACGACGATGGCTATTCAAATAATTATTCATCGAATTTCAAACTTTAATATAATCTCAGTAACTTTTATTTATTTAAGAGCTGATAATAATTTAAAATACACACGAACTCACTGAATACATTCAGAATTTCCATATTAAAAATTGAATAGTCATTTCCATACTTATTTTAGAATAAGAATTGCATTTTGTTTTCATAGATTCAGATTCAGAAAATCCCAGATAATATAAGTTACAAAAATAGTTTTTATTCACTATAGAGATAATAAAGCTCATTAACGTAATATTTTGTTTCCTTCAAAAGGCAAAACGTGAATTCCGGCTAGGAAAACTCCTTTCACAAATATAATAGATGGTGGCATGACTAAATCACTGTAACCGATACTGGGACCCATTTAGAACGGCTAACGATCTAAAAAGTGACGATTTATGAAGACAGTTTGTTACGTAAGAATAGGGTAATAAATTAAAGTAAATGCATCGTAATCTTTTGTGGGTCTACATATCGATACGTATTCTAAACATGAGTAATTACTATGTTACAGCATTGATAGTAAAAAAATTATTTAATTCATTATTATGTAATGCATTGTTGCATTTTATACTCCAAATGAAAATTAGAAAAAGTCACAAAAGAATACAAAATTAAAAAAAATATTTACACATATAAAATGTTAAAATTTTAAATTTATTCTGCATTAACTGTATGCATTGTAGTTATCTTTTGTAAAAAAATCACGTTTAATCTTACTTTATCCATTTTGTTATTTTAAGAATAAATAAAAGAAAGTTCCGAAGTTTCTTTTTCTATTTCAAAAGAAATTATTCCATTTCTTTTATTCATTAAAATCAGTTTAACTAGAATAAACCGGTTTTCTTATTTACATTTTACCATCCTTGCAAATTAATTTACTACTGATATTTTGAAAAAAAAAAAATACACTAAAGTGTTATTACGATAGGTAAAAGACGATTTTATTTTTTTTTATCATGTGAGAAATTACAAACGATTTTACCAGAATAATTTAATTATTATAAAAATAATTTTAATCCAATAAGTAATATTATTTAGAAATTCAAACGATAATTAAAATTATCATATAATTTTATCCAATAATCATAAGCATTTTTTTTGTAATTTTTATAAGAGTTTTTATTCCACAGAATTTTTTCTGAGTAAAAACACGATAATCATGATTTATATAAAATTAGTTTTTGTTGAAATTGTTTATTATTTGTCGGGTAAACAAATGACATAAAATACAGAAGGAAATTTTTTATAATTTGTAATTAATGTTGAATCCATGATATTTTAATAAGTTCCAAGATTTATTTTATGGGCAGTACTTCATACTTAAAAAAAAACTTCTCTCTTTTATATTATGATTTGTTTAAGACTCGAAGATTAATATGTACTATAATATAATATATATCTGATATTTTCAGAATGTTTTTAATAACATGCAGTTATAATAAGCAATAAAAATTAGCTTCACATATAGAAAACAGGAATGAAACAGCTTTATACAGAAGTAAAATATAAAAAAATTATCTTGCTCTATATATCCTCGCATTCCGAATAAATAAAAAACGTAGAACGAACAAATCCATATAAAGAAAAAATGTGAATAACATTGCGAGAAATTTCATATTAAAGAATATGACTAAAACCCTTCTTTCAGAAAAAAGCAAAGGATTACTTTTACTTCAGAGAAAATGACAAAATGTATGCGAGGAAAAAAAGCTGAGGTATATATTAGGTATATTATTATTTACGTGTTATTTAAACATAGGAAGTGAAAATAATCTGCATATATATTAAAACTGGATATAGGAAAAAAAATTAGTTGTAATAAATTTTGTTACGGTCGGTATAAATAATAAAGAGAAATGTGTATAAGCGTGTATTGCTGCTATATAGAGCAGATTTAGAGTTACCAGATAAGGTTTGAATATACTTTGGAAGGTGAGGATGTGCGTTTCGGATCGATATTATATACGCTATATGAAATTATTTAATCAGAATTAAAATATTAATATTAATTAAAAATTGTGAATTTTTTTCCAGGTTTTTAAATGATAACTTCTAAATATGTATCATTAAATAAAAATGTTTTATATAATATCTCAAAATTATATAAAACACATCTTTTTAATAATATCAATTTATCGATTTCTAATATTTTATGAAAAAAAAGTTTTCTAAAATACATTTTTTTGTGTGGAGTTTTCTAAAATACATTTTGTGTGTTTAGTTGTTGTTTTACAGACCAACTAAATGTTAGACTTTGCATGAAAGAAATGTGCCCTTCGGAGCGATTTTTTGTGAGATTTTAATAAATTAATGATTAAGAGAAATTCTAGCCTTTTTCTAGAATATCATTAAAAAAAACCTTCTTAAATTTTATATAAAAATCAAGCATATTACGAGTGTGATGAAAAATCTAAATCACTTTGTTCACAAATATAACTATAGTAGTCGAATTTATTCAACTGATTAAAATTTTTAATTTCAACATTCAATACTGCTACTGTAAAACTTGAATTGCAATAATTTGTGCTTTAAATGATATTTTTTGAATATATAAAACTTTATAACTGATTAATATATAAAACTTTTATGTAGAAAAAATAATGTTAATTTATAGTAAAATTAAGATA
>JAOUZG010050904.1:0-12385 GCA_026289955.1 Argiope argentata
AGCCCCCTGCTGATACAACAGCAGATTTAAGCCGAAAGGAGCGTCTCTTGTTTTTGGAAATAGCGCCTACTAGGGCCAAGAGTACGACTTTAGCTACACAATCACCACATTTGCTTGCACAGCCCCTTTTTACAAGGGGGGGGGCACAGTCACACATCTCCCAGATAGCACACAGGAGAACAACCATGCCCGAACCTGGACTCGAGCCCGGTACTCATGGAGCACGAGTAAGACGTGCTACCTCTGTGCCAGAAAGATAGCCTGGCGATAAAAGTAGAAGGGTATTCTCATTTCATTTGTTATCATAAGTAAAATTATAAATGCCTCATTTAATATAAAGCTTCAGGATTTCGTCAGTATAAGTGAAGGTTAAAAAAATCCTCATAACAATGCAGAAAATCATACATGAAATTACTTTAGAAAATATAAATGGGGAATGAACAATTCATTATCATGCCATTTGCAAGGGGTGTTCAAATTAAAAGGTACGGGTCATCATAACAACGTTACTGTTGACATATTTGCTTATGCTGCTATGGAAGAACGTAGTAAAACATTTAGGAATGCAAGTGGTGCCTCCAGCATAGAACGAAGCATGCGCAGGAGAGTTTCGTTTAGTTAAGTCTATTTATATTAACGTCCCATTGTCAGGTAACACTGAGGCTATTTTAAACCGTGTTCAGATGAAGAGATCAGATCAGCAGAGGTTTTTGTAAAGAGCGCCGTCCAAAGTCCGCTACTTGGTGAATTCCCCGAGCACAGAAGAACCATTAACTCCGATGTGTATCGTGTGACACTCCGAAGGCTACTCAGGTCCATTAAAAACAAAAGACCGGAGCTACTCACAGAAGGTGTGATTCTACTCCGTGGTAACGCGCATCCACACGACTCCAGAGTTATATATGCACAACTGGTCAAGTTCATGTTGGAGCAGTTCGACCATCCACCCTACATCCCGGACGTTTCGCCCTGCGATTTTCATGCGTTTAAAAAAACATCTGAAAGGGAAGCGCTTCAACATGGTCGGAAAACTCAAGGATAGGTCTTGTCAGTGCCACAAAAATTCTGGGAACAAGGAGTCCTTCGACTCGTTAAACAAAGGAATCGTTGTACACAGGCCTATGGTGTATGAATAAAGCCTTTATTTATACCCACAATGTCGTTTCGTCCCTTTTCATTTGAACACCCCTTGTATTATCACACACCTTACTCATTTATCTTTGAAAGCCATGTCTTATTTTGTTGGGAAAGAAAACAAGATGACATCTCCGGATGAAATTTATAAACTACACCGACCTAACATATCCAAAAGGGAATAAAGATTCTATATACTAAGATAGACATAAAGACGCATAAACTTTTTCCTCTTGAATTGCCATTTCTATATGAATAATTTTAAAATCTGAATGAATTTATAGCATGTACTGATTATTTAGTATGTTTGTTATTCAACAAACTTCATATGTGGATTTGAAATTTTTTTTAGACTACTCGTGAATAAAGTAGCTTTAAGAAAACGTAATCTCTTGTTAAATAATTGATAAGCCGCCATTTTCTAAACAGGGAAATTATATGAAAAAGAAAACATAAGAAGCAATTCCTAATTTCTCACATATTAGTTTGTTATGGGGTATTTTGGGAGCTTATCTTAGGAGGTACATAATTAATATGTTGAAGAATTTGATTAACATTTGACACAGATCAGAAGTTAATCAACTACCTATTTGAATAATCTTATTTACAAGTCTATAGATGGATAGGCAGATTGCCATACTTTGCTTCTATTCAGCATTAAACATAGATGTACAATTTCTTACTTAGAAAACATGCGTTTCTATTAATTTATTTGAAGGTGACTTTTATGTAAAACAGATGTAGATTGGTCGATGTGTTTTCTGTACATCAAATGCGTTTCGTTCGACTTTTCAGTGTGACCCCCTCCCCCAAGGATGCTCTATAATTCACGTATCACAACTTGTGCACTATGCGAACATAAGACTCAGATGACCAAAAAAGTGGATGTCTCTTAACATCAAAGACCTCTTAAAAATTCCAATCATTATAACTGCAATTAAGGGCATTTTAATCAAATATCTTGCCTTTAGTTCTCCTCGAATGTGACAAGTTAAGGTACGTATAATGTATTTGATGCACGCTTAATGTTTTATAATTTATTAAATAACATTAAAATGCGATGTATTTTTATCATGTGAGAACATGATGTTGTTTTGGTTTGGATGTTTTGGTGTCTCCAAAATTTGAAGGCAAGAATTATTCGTTTTTGTATTGGTAGATAGCGATTCACCCGACCAATGACTTTTGAGGATTGTTTTGCCAGTATTGTTTGAAATATTTAATTAAATATATTATCAATTGTTTCGTTTGCCGTATCAATGAAATGACGTCATCTTCGAGATTGTTTATGATTTTTTTTTACTTTTAAATAATTTATCTTGCGCTCAGAAGACTTTTTCTTCATTTGACTTTTTCTTCTTCTAGTTTTCTGGTCCACTATGCGTTTTCTTTAGAAGGCCTTTTATTGTTTGTTTAATTTATTCTGTTGTTTAGTTTTTCTTCTTCATTTCACGGACCATTCCCCTCATATCTCCAACGTTTTAACCTGATCCCTAATACATCCTTGTCCTTGCGGAAATCTTGATGCTCAGCCGATCCACTGTGCAACAGAAAGTTTGCTGACTTCCTCCTTCCATATGACTAAGCCAACACCTAAACCAGAACATGCTTGGTTCCGTAGTGTCGCCTCTTCCCAAGGATCCAGGACGAAAATTCAAAGAATTTTCGTCACATTGAAGAAAACCGAAATGTGTTTAGATTTCAAGAACACTATTCATAAGAGTAGCTCTACAAATCCATGCCTTTATTTTCTGTTATTTTTGTGTTTGCTCATAGCATTTATTTGTATTTTTTGTGTTTTTCTTTTTTTATTATTATTTCTGTCCTCTTCCCTAATTTTTCTTTTGTATTTTTACAATGCTTTTTCAGAAATTTGTAATCTTAAACAAACTATAAGTTTGTTTATGTGAACTAGCATAAGTCTTCAGTTTCTTTCCAACAGTTAGTTTAATTAGACAAAGCCACTTCCCATTTAAATTTCAAACAGCTTTGTTTTCGTTTTTCTTTAATTCAATATTAAAATCCCTTATTGAATTTTAACCAATAAATGTGAGACGTCGAACAACGGTCACATGAGTGTATAGAACTGAACCGTATTTCATTATATCTTCCACTTCAGGCCCATTACACTGTTTAAATAACAAGGCGGTTATAGTTACAGGGGTATGAAGCTATGTTGCGTGTTGTTTAGTTATTATATTCAATAATAAACAAAGGGTGATTCCAAAAATATTTTCGAATTCACGAATATTTATCAAAAATCCATCATTATTCCATTATATATCTTTATCTTACTTATTATAGAAACAAATAAAAAGAATTTTTAACTTCGTTATAAAAAGGGACAGCCACAAATAATCCTTTTTTTCTGATGAACAACAATTCTTCCCCAGCACATTCCATCCAAAACTTCAACCGGTGCAAATTGACACCCGCAAAGCAACTCTTTTAACAGGCAGATGATAGAGTCATGTCCATTACTAGTAGCAATGAATTACAATTATTAAGAGATGACTTCAGCAAGAAGGGATGAAAAAACTGCGATGACACTGAGATGAGACAGGCATTCCCGGAAATGGGAAGGAGAGGAAGGACATGTGTTCTATGACGGTCAACAGGTCCCCCCGACCCGAAGCACATCGGGAAGAGGGGGTGTCCCAAATTAGGTGACACTGATTCGAAACAGACGCAGCCGACGCCTTGCGCGGGTGTTGGCAAACAGTTGGGTTTATGTTTCCAAAGCGAAGATGGCAAAATATTTGCCTCCGCTGATTAGAGCGAAGCTGAAAGATATGGTTACCCTTTGCTCCACCCCTTAAGCTTTCAAGATGGGATTGTAGACACTGAAGGCTATTATATACTTGCAACCCTAATGACTCGTTTTTCGCTGCTGCTTCTGGTAAACACCTGTTAGGTTTTTTTCAGCTTATACGGTTATTGGTCGATGACAGAAAATGTTACCAAAAAAAGTATAATGTAGGGTAGCAGTTTTAGAAAAATGAAAATTTCCATTCTGTCTCAATCTTTAAATGCAGTGGCCAGGAAAGTATGACAAAGAGGGGAAAAAATGACAGAACTTTCGATCAATTCGCCGAAAACTGAAAGCTGTTTTAATCTTTTTTATTTATATATGAAAAGTTTTAATTCAGGTTTGATCCATTTTGCTTCATGTTTCACATTTTCAAAGTGTTTCCAAAGTTAGTTATTTTCGGACTTTTTTTGTTCTCCCTCTCCTTCACCAGTGATTTATAAACAACACATTTCTCTAAAAAAATTCTCAGTAAATGGGTGAGAAACGAAGTGATATTCTATGTCGAATATCACCTCGTAATTGGAATTGCCCCAAATGGCACCAATAAAAAAATGTGATTTGTATTAAATCATATTGGTATTTGATTCAGGTTGGATCCGTTTTGCTTCTGATGCTTCCAATTTCCGAAATGTTTCCAAAGTTTGTAATTTTCAAACTTTTTTTGTTCTCTCTCTCCTTCGCCAGTAATTTATTCATTTCTCCAAAAATATTCTCTATAAGTGGGTCAGAATACGAAAAATTCTGCGTCGAATATCACCTTGTTATTGGAATTGCCCAAAATGACACTAATAAAAAATGTGATTTGTATTGCATCATATTAATATTTGATTCAGGTTTGATCCATTTAGCTTCTGATGTTTCACATTTCCGAAATGTTTCAAAAGTTTGTAATTTTTTAACTTTTTTTGTTCTCTCTCTCCTTTACCAGTAATTTATAAACAACACATTTCTCCAAAAAAAAATTCTCAGTAAATGGGTCAGATTACGTAAATTTCTGCGTAGAATATCACCTTGTTACTGGAATTGAGCAGAATGCTACTAATAAAATGTAATTTCAAAAAATCTCAAGCACTTAATTTTTGCAAAAAATGTCAAGACATTTGCATTTTTGAACACACTCTACCAACATCATATTAAACAACTTCAAAAAATAAGGCATCATTTGATGCAGAATTTTATATATTTTGATTCATTTGCAAAGCAATTTAATAAGAAATATCCTGTTTGTAATGCTGGAAAAATTGATGGAATTTACGAACCCATTACTTAAAGTATAGGGATAAATTTAACACAAATTTTAAGCAACGTTTTTAATATGTAAATAAAAGAGTTCAAATAGTTCCCGACTTTCCATAAATTATGGCGGTTAAAACAATGTTTTCATGCCTATATGAAGATATCGAATTTCCATTTTACCAGCTCCTAATTTCGGCGTTTTTTGTCGAATTTTATCTTTTACACCACCTTTTATTTTCTGATGACTTTTGGAATTTTGGTTTAATGAAATCAAAATATCAGTTTTAAATTATTACGTTATATTTTTATATAACAGGAATTATTATTTTGTTTTCAATAATTTTTTTAATTTCTTTCTGGCATTAAAAAAATGCAAATGAAAAGTATTGAGATTTCTTCCTCATCACCACCCATTAACAAACACACACAAAAAAAATGGAAATACATTTATCGTTGTGAAAAAAATAAATAAATCATTAATGAGACAAGTAAAAGAAAAGGGTTTACGAATCTACACAACCAGACCGTAAGATTTCCAAGACGTATATTGTTTGCCTCTCCAAAAGAATGTGACCAAGATAACACAAATGTCTCTTCTACCCCCCCCCCCCAAATTGACACTCTTTTTAAAAATAATAAAAAAATTCTAAATTATAAACCTATTTTAAATATTTGTTAAAATCTTTAAATTGAGAGGTCAATTTACAATTTACTCAATTCTTTACATTACCAAATGATATACGAAACACACTTTTTAATGCTAATATGAAAGGAATTCAAGGATGGAATATCAAAGTTCGTTTATTCTTAATTAATCAAACACAACAGCTTTTTTTTTTCAAATGGTTGTGATTAAAAGACATCACCAGTAGCTTATACTTCCAATATTGCCTATAAAATTCGCAACTACTGACTTATATTAAGCAATTTTACGGAACACAGCTCGTGTCCGTGCAACAAAAACTATAACCACAGATAAAGAAATTACTTTCGATTTACAAAATTAAATCAATCAACTGTGGCTTATGCACAAGCAAATATTTATACATAACCCATCTCAACTGAATTAAATTTAGTAAACATCATTTCGCTAGATAACCATGCTTGTTCAACATTATCTTCGAGCCCAAATGAATTACTTAAAAAAATCAACACGTAATACCTATACAGAAATAAATAACTATCAACATAATTCATCTCCAATGGATCAAATTCAGCAAGCGTCATTCCGCTAGATACACCTCTCTTCTTGTTCAACATTATCTTCCAGAGCAAATGAATTACCTTTTAAAATAAATCAACTTGTAATACCTATACAGAAATAACCATCAACATAATTCATTTCAACCGGATCAAATTCAGTAAACATCATTCCGCTATATTCATCATGCTTCTTGTTCAACATTATCTTTCAGCGCAAATGAATTACTTTTTAAAAAAAAATAAACAAGCAACGCCAATGCAGAAATAACGATCAACATCAATATATACAAAAATAACTATCAACATAATTCATCTTTTCTGCATCAAATTCAATAAACATTATTCCGCTAGATACAACATGGTTTTTGTCCAACATTATCCTCCAGCGTAAATGAATTACTTTTATTAAAATATCAACATGCAATGGCTATGCAGTAATAACCGTCAACATAATTCATCTCTACTGGATCAAATTCAGCAAAAGTCATTCCACTATAAACACGTTGCTTTCTATTCAGCATATTCTATTGCTATTACTCTCGAAGACAAATGAATTATTACTGTTTAAAAATCAATTTGCAATACCTACACAGAAATAATCATCAACTTAATTCATCTCTACTGGATCAAATTCAGAAAACGTCTTTCCACTAATACACCCAACTCTTGTTCAAGATTATCTTCGAACACAAATAAATTACTCTTTTTAAAAATCAACATGCAATGTCTATACAGAAATAACTATCAACATAATTCTTCTCTACTGGATCAAATTCAGTAAACATCATTCCGCTAGATACACCTTGCTTCTTGCTCAACATTATCTACGAACACAAATGAATTACTATTTTTAAAAATTAACAAGTAATACCAATACAGAAAAAACTATCGACATAAGTCATCTCTACTGGATCAAATTGAGCAAATGTCATTCCACTAGAAACACCTTGCTTTCTGTTCAACATAATCTCTTTCTATTACTTTCAAGCACAAATGAATTAATCCTGTTTAAAATCAATCTGCAGCAGGCTGTACACAAATAATCAACGTCATAATTCGACTCAATTGGTTCAAATTCAGCAAACATCATTCCAGCGAATGCCTACACTTCGCTCCGTGCACAACATAATCTATTTCCATTACCTTCGAACACAAACGCGCCAATAAGTCACGTCCGTAAAGCACCTGCACGCAGACAACATCTTAACTGTACATAACTTGTGGACGGGACTCCCGCAGTATATTACAGTTACCCGCAACGGTATATTTTAACAGAGTTGCAAGAAACCGTGCACACGACGGTCCGGTGTAGTCGTTCATCAAGTGTCGTGGCCTTTGCACGCCGAGCATAAATATCCGAATAATTTTGTCGTTTTTCGGGGAGGATTGAGAAGACAAAGTTTGGAAGGCTGTCTTTTTTTCTTTCTTTAATGGAAATGTCACGTTAATAGTTCAAAAAGTTGAATGGACGTTTTTCTTAAAAATTTTACGCTAAGAGCTCGACGTGGGGGTTCAACCTGCAAATTTGTTTCAGATAGATATTTTTGCTATGCTAATTCAAGGAAGAATAATGTGTTTTTGAGGGAAAGGTGTTTTGAAAAGAAATTATGAAAATAGCTATTTTGGAAGGTTTATATACCATAAATCAAAATTATATGTCATTAATATTCATAGGGTTAAAGTTTGCATTAAAAAGCAGGGATGTTTCGGAAAATTATGATTAGTTTGGTTAAATTCTTCCAATTTTTTAAAATTATCTGTTGCGAAAGTTGAGGCAACTTTATCATAATCTTATAGATTATCTAACATTTCTTTTAACTGCGATTATATCAACAATTTTAGAGGTTTACATTCATAGATCAATTCAGTTTTTATCCATTTATACAAATAAATATCTACCTCAATAAAAATGCCATATGTTGTTGTTGCTACTTATAGCACTTGCCATGGACAAACGCCCCGCTGATACAGTGGCAGATTTAAACCGAAAGGAGAGTCTCTTGTGTTTGAAGTAGCTCCAACTAGGGCCAAGAGTACGACTTAGCTACACACTCACCACATTTGCTTGCACAGCTCCTTTTTACTGGGGGGGGGGGGCACAGTCACATAGCACACAGAAGAACAGCCATGCCCAAACCGGGACTCCCAGAACACGAGAAAGACATGCTACCTCTGTGCCAGAAAGCCGGCAAAATGTCATATTACAAAGCATAAGATAATAATAAAAAAAATCTTTGTTAGAGTTAATACACGGTATGCCCAAAATGTGTTTTTATACTATATTTTTAACAAAGCAAGTTATGCAAGGTATTTTTATTCAGTTGGAAAAAAACCTATTAGTTAGCGTCCTGACACCGAGGTAGCGCGTTTTCCTGGTAATCTGGGCTTCCAAGGTTCGAGTTCAGGTAAGAGCATTGTTCTTTTGTGTATCATCTGTAAAGTAAGTGAGTGAGTCCCCCTCTTAAGAAGGGGATATGCAAGCGGATGTGATGAGTGTGTATCTAAGTCGTACTTATGGCCGTAGTTGGCGCTACTCAAAAACAAGAAACGCTCATTCGGCTTAAAACCGCTGATGGCCGTCAGCGCGCTTGACCAATGACAAGTGTCATTAGTAAACAGATAAAATATCAAAGATTCTCCCTTTATTAAGAATTCGACTGTCCCCTTTTTTAAAATTTAACTTTTATTTCGTAGAATATATAATTTTTATTTGCATTTACAGGGCTTTGTCGAAAACGAATTCAATTATATTTATTTTTTTTCTGTCTCAAAATATAATAAGGAGAAAAAAATATTATTAAAAAAATAAATACCTTGGATATTATTAGTTTAACAGGCAAAAAAAATCAATATTTTGAAAGAATAAACTGGTCGTTAAATGCAATTAATTACAAAATACTTAAGCTTTCTATATTAGAATCTAAGTAGCAGCCCTAAAATTTTCTTCTCACCAAGGTCACTGTAACTCTTTTAAAAATTCAGTACTAGAATGTTCAAATAAGAAAAGTGGTGGATTTTTGAAGGACTACTTAAAATAAATCCAAAAAATAAATAAAGCCATGGCAGGTAACAAAACAATGTAACTGTAAAGCATTCTATGTTTAGCATTCTATGTAAAACATTTCACGTTTAGCATTCTAGAATTACTTTAGTCTATAAAATAAAACAAGTGAAATTTCTGTAATTGCTTTTTAAAATTTAGGAAAAATTGAATAATGTTAGGTTAAAATAATATGCTGTTTTATAATAATCGATGTACTTAAATAAATTGTGTAAATATATTAAAAATTTCTTTCTTTTTTATTAAAATGTTTGAATATTTTAGTTTTTTTAACCACTTCGCATACAATGACGTGTCTGACACGCGCATCGAATGACTGAATTTTTATTTTCAAGTCTGCAACTAAGTCACAGAATTAGGTATTTAAATACGAAAAAAAAAATCCATATGAAACGATTTGGTATCCCAAATGCTCCATATATTATTTAAAAAAATCAAACCAACAATAAATTACCAAAATTGGATGAGTTATCTAATTAGAAAGTTAAATAAATTCGTATGTCAAGTGGTTAAGCCCCATAAGCTACAAAACATCCTAATATTCAGCTAAGACTTCGGAATTTGGAAACAGACAAACAAATGCTTTTCAAACTCTGCAATTTAAATTCAATGTTTCCAAACTTAAACTCTGTTTTTAACTCTTATCATTATGATAACTCGTGGAATGCAAAATATCTTCTATGTCTCATATTCAAAACCTCAAACTTTTTTCTTCTAAAGTCACACGATTCCTAAAATGGGCATGCATTTTCCTGGAAGTGAAACAAAACAAAAAACCATCCTGCTAAGATTTGCGATCACGATTCGAAGTTTTTAGTTCTTTTTTTTTTAAAGTCAAGATAGCACGGATCGGTTTTGTAGTGCAGGAGAAAAGTTATGGCCACTACACTGAATCCTTACTACCTCTTTAAACGAATTCCTCGAGCGCCTACGCCATTCTCTTACCATAAAGACTCGTGGCCAGTTGAAGTTCGTTATTTCGAACACTTTGTGTAAATCTTTAGGTTTTATAAGGTAGCCGTGACACTAACTGGTAACTGCTAAATTTAGGGTCGCGAAAACCATAATGTATGTGAGTTCCTATTGTTACGGGTTAATGGTAGGAAACTCGAGGAGGACTAAAAAACCCCCGAAGAATTGCTGCAGTAAATTATTTATTTATTTTCGTTATTCGGAGAAGTTGAGGAATGTGAATGAGTAATAAATATTAATAACTTATTTTACATTTCTTTCCTCCCTTTTTGCTCATTTATATTTAATATACTTTATGTTTGTGAAGACGGAATTTTGTAATTGATATCTCATTTGATTCCTGATACCTCGAAATTTCTTACTCTATTCTAATCTCCATGGTGATTTGATTTTCAGGGCGTATTTATCAATTACTCGATTCCTTCATTTAAATTTTGAATCTGTACGAGTGGTGCCATCTGATAGTGTATTTCAAATACAAACCAGTTTCAAAACTCCATATTGTTCACGACAAAGAGTGATACAGTAAACAATAAAAGTGAAAAACAAAAAATAAAAGTCTTCTATGCTTTAGGTTGCTAATTTTAAAAGAGCAGACAATGGATAAAAATGTACTGTGTATCTTGATTTTCAAATATGAGGAAATTCATATTGAATGAAAAAATACTATATGAGTTGTATAAAATACGATTCATTCGCAGAAGAAGTTTTCAAAAATAAAGGTTTCTTAGTAATGTTTAAACCAAAACATTGATGAATATATACATTTAGAGAATGATCATACAACTTCATCCCTTAAAAACCACAAATTTAATTAATAACTTCTGAAGTGCTTCTACTACTTGATGAAGTGATATGCGATATACATCTATGATCAATCATATCCAAAGTGTGAACTGCAGCAAAATCAAATAGAAACGATAACATTGACTTTGTTCTTTCCGACATTTATTTTGTATAATAATCTTACAGCTGTTGCCAATGACACAAGTAGAATGTAATTGAGTTGAGTAATTTGAGCTCCTGCTTCCAGCACCACACACGCACGCACGTACGCACGCACACACATACACAAACACACTCACAAACATTTTTTACACTAACGTTTTCAATTTTTCTAGCTGGCAAAGTTTTGGGATAAAATAACAGCTATTATGTCAGAGTTCTTTGTCAACCTTTAAGAAACTCATTTGTTGTGAAGAAGCATACATAATAATAAAGTTATGCTTGTAAAAAAAGGTCAAACTTTTAAAAATGCCCATGGCCCCTGCCTTCAAGAAGAAGAAAGTGTGTGTGTGTGTGTGTGTGTGTGTGTGTGTGTGTGTGTGTGTGTGTGTGTGTGTGTGTGTGTGTGTGTGTGTGTGTGTGTTGTGTGTGTGTGTGTGAATAATATTATTATATTTTTGTTGAAGTAGAAGGAGAGTCTTGGCCAAAATTAGAGAGACATTATTTGTCATGATTATTCCATCACGGGAGACATACATTACGTACATTCAGAAGCGACGAGCACAGAACAGAACGACAAACAACGAAATGAGGAAAAGCTAATTAACATTTATCCCTGCGAATATATATATGATATTTTAATAGGGATTTTTTACACATGTCAATCACGTGTAAGGAAATCATGGGGATCTTTTAAAGGAATGTGCTACGATGGACAGACATTCTCCCGAAATGTGTTTTTCTAACTCAAAGAGATCTGAAACTTGAAAGTTTAACAAATTTCTTTGACGATTACTATACTTTCTCTACACAATGTATACAAGAAAGTAAAAATGTATTGCTTTTTTAATTACTGGAGCATTTCAATAAAGTAGATAAGTAAAACAATTGCTTAAAATTCATTAACTTGTATTTGAAGTCTCAATAATCAATTAAAATACTAAACACTTACATTTACAGTTAAGGCGACTAGGGACCTTTCAAATTACATTTTGCAATTTTCACCTGAGCAATTTGAAATT